>CAUYLG010023098.1:0-86234 GCA_963573385.1 Cacajao melanocephalus
CTGGGACTACAGGTGCATGCCACCATGCCCAGCTAATTTTTGTATTTTTAGTAGAGATGGGCAGGGTTTCATGATGTTGGTCAGGCTGGTATCGAACTCCTGAACTCAGGTGATCCACCCACCTTGGACTCCCAAGGTGCTGGGATTACAGACATGAGCCACCATGCCTGGCCAAGAGGTAATTAAAATTAAATGAGGTCATAAGAGTGGAGTCTTAATCCAATAGTACTTGTGTCCTTAGAAGAAAAGGAAGAGGCACTAGGGATGCCTGCACACAGAGAAAAGGCCATATGAGAACACAGTGAGAACATAGCTGTCTATAAGCCAAGCAGCGAAGCCTCAGGAGAAACTGATCCTATTGATGCCTTGATCTTGGATTTCTAGTCACCAGGACTGTCAGAAAATAAATATCTGTTATTTAAGCTATCCAGTACGTGCTATTTTTGTGTTGGCAGCCTGAGATGACTATTGTAAGACCCACACAAAATTGCTAAAAAATAAGCAAATTTATCATCTCATATAACATTGAAAAGACATTTTCAGGACTGATTAAATAACAGCTGGATAATGTAAATGAAGACCCAGGCTCTTTCTATCTTTCTGCTCTGCCATCCTTAGAATGTTGACTTTTAACCTTGAGTTTGTCCATACCTGGAAGCAAGAGTGCTGTATTAAGCAGCATTCTTATCCAAGGGTTACTTCCTCATGCAGCTATATCGAGCAGAAAAGCCAGCTTCTCATGAAAATTTGTTTAAGAGTGAAGAAATCTTTCCCAGAAGCTCCCCAGTAGTTATCTCCATATGTCTTATTAGTCAAAATTATATCCCATGCTTTTGCCTAAATAATCCCTATCAAAGGGAAGGGGGTTACTGTGATTAGATCAGATCAACTATGATTCACACCTTGGGGCTGAGGCAGGGCCCAGTCCCCTCTGAAATAGGTCCCCCCTGACATCTGTTAGCTACAAACTAGAAGACCGGAAGAGGGGGTGAGCCTTAGGTAGGCAATCAACAGAGTTCTTCTGGTGTGTTTGTTCTATTTCCTGTTCTGACCCAATTTATTAGCCAGATACGTCTTCTGATATGTAAAATTGCCAGAGCAAAGAAGACAAGATTGCAAGTAACATCTGTAAGGTTATTCTTATAAGGATATTGCCGAGTTTAAAATGAGGAAACTGAGGCCAGCACGAGACAAATTAAATTCCAGTTTATTTAGCTCCCGGGCGAGGTTCTGTGGCCCCGGGGGTGGGAGAGAGAGAGAGAGAGACCAGAGAAGTCGCACCTGGCCGTTCTGGGCGTGGGGTTTTATAGGGGGTAAGGACAGTAGATTGGTCAGTGGGGAAACAAAGCGTGGGCAACTGTATTGGTCATAGAGAGACTGGACCTGGACTTGGTGAGCTGCCATTGGTCAGGCTTTAGGCGGGATTTTTGAATTTTGGGCTAAGATGATTTAGTGCTGAGGGTGGGGCTAGGGGTGGAATGCAGGAGTGGGTGTGGGGAGCCCACATGGAGAAGGCAGGTGCTGAGTAGGACGTCTGGCCTCCTGATAACAGTGTTATCAGGTGCGGAGGGGGTGGGTATTGTCCATCCGGCTCCCAGTGAGGCTATGGGCCTTATGCTATCCCTGAGGGTGACAGGATCTTCAAAATTTGTTATCTCTGTTGAATTTTGTGTGCATGCATTCTAAAAGGCACATTGCATTTATGTAGAAATAGTGACAATTTAAAGCTGACTTTGAAACTTCTCAAAAGGATATATCTAACACGTAAGCTAACACAAGGAGGAAACAGAAAAACAGCAGCTGGAACAGAGACCTTCTGACATAACATCGGGCAACAGGGAGTTTCAGGTAACCTTTGAGTTCACTTAAATTCAAAGTCCTCATTTTACAGATGAGGACACTGAGGTCCAGAGAGGCTGAGTGACTTCTCTTTTCAGGTGGGTAAAATCAGTGGAATAGCCTGTTGTGATCTCCAGGTGTGAATGCTCATTGGGTCTAGAGTTGGCCTCTATGATTCTCTAGTTACCTTTTAGCCCACTTTGCTATTTGAGGTTTCAAATTATATTTTTGATGTTTCCGGTAGAGGGTGCAGCATCTTCTACTACGTGCATCTAAATTGGATGGCAGTGGAGCAACACAGAGATTGTTTTCTGATAAAAATCAGCCAGGTACTAGGACAGGCAGTACTTTAGAAGTGGAGGAGATGGAGAAGGAAGCTTAGGTTATTATGGAGTGTGCAAAAAAGTCCTGTGAATTTAGATAACACCACACACAAATGGTATGTAATACCCACTTGATGGCAAATCAACTAGAGGGACCTGACATCATTGACACATTCTCTGGTCTTCTAGCATCCATCATAGTTTTGTGCTCCTTTTCCATGAAATACAATTGTTGTTGGAAAGTGGCTGCCCAGATAAGGATGCATGTCCTCTAGCATCGAGATGGGACCAACTGCCTGCTGGCCAATGGAATTGAGTAGGAAGGACTGATGCGATTTCCAGGTTAGGCCTCCAACTGTTCTGTGCATGTCGATGGAACAGAACTGCCACCTCCAGCCCAATACCACCAATTCAACTTTATATGATTTATAAGTGAGGAATAAACTTGGACTGTGTTAAGCCATTGAGATTCTGGGGTTTAACTATTATAGTTAACAATGACTTTAATTAATATAGTCAATGACATCTAACTGGAATTATGAAGTTCAATTTCTACTTAGAGTAATTGAAGCAAAGGTTGTTGGGGAGGGGAGGAGGACAGGACATCATGAAATCAGAGGGCCCCAGGATGTGTTAGTTTATCTGTCAATCAGTCTTAAGGTCAGGGTGGGGCAGCAGTTGCCTCCCTCTCCCCACAGAACACCCTGAGAATAGGAGGTTAGAGTTGTCGTATGTTATTATTTACAAAACATTACCTAAAAATGTAAACTACCTCCTGGACCCAAACTCTATAATCACCAGGCTTCATAAACTATATTCTAATCTGTTTTCTAGAAGAAAATATTAACCTGTTAAAATTCCCTACACAGAGAGGAAATTTTTCTGGGAGGTATTCCTGAACTCATTTTGCCAACTTCCAGATGAACAAAACTAAAGTTTCTTTTTGCTTCTTCCAAAAATATAAATTATCGCATAACATTTACAACTTGAAAAAGAATCCTAGAATATTTTCATGAATAATAATTTGAAGAGTAACGTTCACATAGGAAGGGCCCCTTTTCTCTGCTGTGTGCATAGGACCCTGCAACCCTGGGATTTACTTAGGAGCCAGTCATGTGGAACTTGGTTAACTCCACCAAAATGCTCCCAGCGCCCACAGGGCTGCCTTGGTGTTTGGAAGGAGGTAGTGCCAAAGCAGCAGGTTTGCTGGATTTTGACTTTCTTGTTTTAAAGTGGTATTTGCAAATACTTCCCCTAGGGCAATGGTTAATGGATTTAACCTTTGGGTCGTGGGGGGCAGGGAGCAGCACTCATGGAGGCTGTGTGTGTGGGGTGGGGGGGCATGGGTGCTGACCGGCTCTGCTGCTCACCTCTCAGGCCTTAGGAATACTGAAGATCCTCACCTATGATTGGTGGTGATGGTGGGAGTGGTCCTTAAAATTGCTTTATAGAAAATCATAGAGGAACAGACCAGGAGGGCCACTGGTGGGCCAAGGTGAACCTAGACTCAAAGTTCTACAGCAAAGGCTGTCCACAACACTACTTACTGCTCACAAGAGCTTCTAGTTGGCATCTTCAAACCAGAGAGCAGTTGTACTGGGGGTAAGGCACTGCTAGGGTTCTCTGTAGGACACGCATGAGATGTTAAGGAATCCAGCGATGGGCAACACAGAGATGACAAAAAGTTGGCTACGATCAGTCAGGTGAGAGGTAGCACAGCGTGGTGACAGCAGGCTTTGAAATCTAACAGACCTGGGTTCAACTCCTAGTTCTGCCACACTGTTTTTCTGGGTGGTCTTGGATAAGTTCTTTCTCTAATCCTTCCCATCTATAATTGGGTTTGAATACTCACCATACTACCTAGGACTGCTGTAAGCATTCAATGAAATAACATGTGTGGTAAGAAGAAGGCACTCAGTCAAGGAAGGACAGCCACAGAAGCCTTTGTGCCACAGTTAGTGGGACTCGGAGGGAAGGGTTCTGTACGTCCCAGTTGTTTGGGCCTTGTAATAATAATAAATTTCATCTGAGCACTCTCTCTTTGGAGTACTTCTTATCTTCTTTTTGATTCTGGTATATCCTAAGAAAAGATTACAAACAATTCTAAAATTGAAACTTAACTCCACTTCAGTACAGCAGATTTCCCTGGGCTCTGGCTGGGGACAGAGCGGCTGGCAGAGGGGAGTCTGTGGATGCGGAGAGTAAGTTAGTGGAAAAGAGCCCTCAGCAGGGTCCAGGCTGGGACGGTTGTGCCACGGCTGGAGAGAGGAGAAGTGGAGGAAGGCATGCTAGGTAAGGGTTTATGCCCTTTCTTCCCTTGCCTTTTCTAAGCTATAGCTCTATTATTTTTGGTTGCTCCATTGATATTTCAAAATGGTAAAGTCCTTCCTTTTCCCAGTGTTTTTATTGTCAGAGGGGCCACCTGGTTCACCTTTGCTTCTGCAGAGACTCAACATTGCCTTTTCATTTTTAAACATAAAGTTACTCTAAGTGGATTTCCAAGGTGAGTCCCGCAGCTGCATCTATCCCAGACACTGGGGCCTTGAGTGCCTGTGGAGCACACCTGCAGGTGCTGGGCCTTGCCATGACCACGGGGAGGCTCAGTGGTTAGCAGACCAAGTCCTCATTGCCAGGAGGCCACAGAGACTCCCAGTGCTGACAGCAGGTGGGGGCCTCTCAGGCAGCATCCCCTAGCAACCTCTGCCCACCTGCCTAGGGACCGCCCACTGCTGGGGAAGGGTGGGGCTGCAGAGGGCCACTGGGCTTTTGGGAATTGAGCTTCTGGGAGTCCCAGGCCTTAGTCTCATTGTAGCCCAGTTCTGGTATTTTCAAGCTTTTCTCCAGCAGAGACAATGCTAATATCTCACAGTTGCAGCATTGTTCCGGGTACTAGAAGAATTGGGTCTTTCCAAATAACAATGAGAATTCTTCTGAGCCTTTGTGATAAGAAATGAGAAAGAAAGTCATTCCTGGAGGCAGAAGCAGAGAACCATCCCAACAAAAGGCAGAAATGTTTCATTTTGCATTATTACTCTTTCAAATGAGCATTTCTGCCAGGCCATCTAGGTTTAAAATAAAGTGGCTTTTAAGTCTCAGATTATTCTGGCCACATCTTGTTATAGGAAGGAAACATCTGATCTGGGGCAACTGCTGGATGAGCTCTTCTATGCTTTTGTCCCTGGTCCCGTCTGGCAAACTGCTCCCTTGAAGTGCATTGTGATGCTGAGTTTTGCCACAGGCTGTCTTTTGCTGGTAGGTGTGACTGAGGAATCCCTATGACGAGCAACCCCATCCCTTCAAGCCAAGGTGTTTCTGTGGAATGTGATTTTGCAGTGAGTTTTTCTGGTATCTTTTAAACAATGCAAATATTTCTTCTGTGAAACAGTTGCAAAGTTAGAATTGCAGGACTCCAGAGATAAATTTCAGTAATTCCCTCTTCCTTTTATTAACTAAAAAATAAACAAAACTTAAACCTCGTGGGAGCAGCATTTAATACACAGAGAAAGATAAAAGAAGCAAGAATTACCCATAATCTGCAAGGTTTAGTAAAAAAAAAAAAAAATCAATGCTTATTTACAGAAAGCGTGTTTGAGTGGAGCTCTGGCTGTTCTGAATGAGCAGAACCTACAATGATTCAAAGGAGGTGTTTGGACCTGCAGAGCCGCTGAGCCTGGTGGTTCAGTGGGCAGGGTCTGGATTATTTCACACTCAGCCACCCATTCCCCCGGGTGCCCTGGGCAAGCATGGATCCTCCCCATGCCTCATAGGAAAATTGCAGATAACAGTAGTAGCCCCTCTATCATGGGGTTACCATGGGTGCAAAGCAAACCATAGGTTGCCAGGGCCAGGCCCTTAGGGACCTTTGGTTACTCTTCTTATACTAGGGGTCCCTGTAGCTGCACCTGTACCAGTATGCAGAAGAGATGCTGATATCTGCACAAATTTTTAACAGTTGGGGGAAACAACCTTTTAATCTCATTTCTCTTTTCCTCTCTCTCCCTCACTTTGGCCTGTCAATCTGTTTCTTCTTTCTCCTATTTTCTGCCCCACCCCCACCCCTGTCTTGGCACTTCACTCTCCTGCCCTCTCAGAGCTGAAGCCTCAGTGGGAGGTGCCTGGTCCCAGAGAAAGGGGCCCCTTCTGGGCAGCCTTGCAGGACAGTCTCAGGGTCTGCCCCTCTCCAGTTGCTTCCATGATGAGCACAGCTGCTAACCTGGTGCAGCCTGGTCCTCGGTCTCTCCCCTTCTTGCTAGCTGTGGTCCATCTCCTTTATGCCATTCCTCCTGTGCTTAATAATAAGCATGTCAAAACCTGAGGGCCTTAGCTTCTAGAATTAGGGAGTCAGCTTCCCTCTCCCAAATCCCCACTTCTCCAAGCTGAGAATTCTCTCTTTCCTCTTTGGTCTAATCTCCCTTCCATCTCTCACTTTGCAGACTTGGTCCAAATCTTTAACTCCTTGTGCATCTTAGGGAGCCTCTCTAGCCTCTGCCCTCAGCAACTCTGCCTTGCCCCCACCCTATTTCTACCCTTTCACAACAGCAGAAATTATATCACCGTCTCACTTGGAACAGTGTCAAATCTCTCCTCCTTCTAACAAAAGTATCATTTGTGTCATTTATCCTGAGAAAGAAAATCACATCCATAAGAAAGAAAGCCATTTCAGCTGTAGCTTGTTGGCAAAGACCCTCATGCCCCTTGAATCATATAGAATGTTCTCATTCCCCACTTCACACCTGCCCAACTCAGAAGCCTCCTACCTACCATTCTAAAGTTTTGTCCAGATCTTCATTCTCTAGACTCCCCATTCCCTCCCAGAACGGCTAACAAAGTGTTGTTCTAGCTCAAATAGGCTACTTGGGAAGAGGCAAAAAGGTTAGATTCAGTTATGTCTTCCAGTGATGACCTTTGATTCACACCTTCTTCTTTTTTTAAAAAAATAATGATTTGGGTTAATCAAACAATTAAGGGCTTACCCTATAGAGCCCTTAATATTCTCTTAATTTTGGGGAGGTCTAATTTTCTTTGTCCAGTTGGGGGGGGTGTGTGTGTGTGTGCACGCGTGTGTACCTGATGTTTCAGTGTACTTTCTCTTTGTACTCAAACTCTCTCCTTCATAGCAACATGAAGAATAATGACTGCTTTTTGTTGTGCCTACTAAGTCACTCTCCACTCAATAAATATTGTTACCTGACTCCCATTACAACTCTGGGGAAATCTGGATTCACAGAGGAATAGAACCTTCTTACCAAATCTGGAGTGTGATTGTAATTTTACTTTTGAAGCACCCGCTTCCCAGAGGAATTGTCAGTGATGGATGCCATTGTCAGGAACCCAGATGCACACGCTCATACATCAGCCGGGAAATCACATAAACAGCTCTCCCAGCAGGCCATGGCTGACTCACCCATTCCTCCCCTGTGGAAAGAGATGTGTCAAAAAACTCAGGGCAGCAGCAAGAAACAGACAAAGAAGAAGGAACTGGGAGAGGATGGGTTTTTGCAGGTCCACCCAGTTTTTTTCCTTCCTCATCTTCCTCTGAGGGCAGCAGCAGCAGGCTAAGGTTTGGGTTTTTGGTTTAACGCTGTGTGACAGGATCATGGGGAGTTTTCTAAAAACATTTCTCCTGGGAGTGTGCTGTCAGCTTGTTTTCATAGTGCACATGAAGGGAGACATTCAGCTCTATACACATGCCTTTATCCTTATATAGGTACATGTCTACATTTTCCTTTGGGCTGGATGTGGCCTAACTAGGCTAAGATTATGCTATGACATTTAGTCTCTTTGCAGAGCGAGTCTGTGTTGATTCCAGCAGGATGGGCAGCAGAGGCTGGTTGCTAAGATGTCTGAAAACAGAGGATACTACTAGAGTGGAGGAGTGGAAGCAGCCCAGCAGGCCTGCTGGTAGCTGTGAGTGTGAGGATAGATTATCGGTAGCGGCAGGCCAAAGCGTTGACATTCTTGACCACATAAAAGCCCATGGTGACTGGAGGGATGACCAGTGTCCGGCCAGCCCGGAGGGGGCGGGGCTTCAATTCTGGGAGGGTCCCGTCGTCCACCATCACTAAGGGCTGGCCATTCAGTTGCACTGACCTACAGTGAGGAAAAACAGTACGGGACTCATTATTGCATTAAGGGAGCCATTGCAACAAAGCCTGGTAGTCCCAGATGGCCTAGCAGTGTCTGATACACACACAGCTAACACTTATTGGCATTGTCTATGCCCTGGATTCTGACCTAGGTGCTTTACTTTAATAACTAATTCAAACATCCCAACGACCCCCTGAGGTAAGGAACTATTAATGTCATTATCCCCATTTTATCTAGAGTGGCTAGGTGACTTGCCCAAGGTCACATAGCTTGGAGGTCCAGAGTTTGAACCCAGGAAGTCTACCTCCAGAGACATATCATTTAGACAAGTGAAAAGTCTGTGATGCAGAAGCTGGAATCTTTTATTCCTATTTTTTAAAAAATCATAATATCAGCTCAGTTTGACTTTTCCACTTTAAGAGTTTTTACCTGTAGAATGATATTTGGGCCTAAGATGATCTCAGCCCAAATGAGTATAACTCATAACTCATCAATTTACTTGACAGATAATCAGCATTACCTTGCTTGTCTAGGGTTACACTGAAGGGAGACAGAGATATAGCTAATAACTCTACTTTTTCTAATTTAAGAATGAGTTTTGGCTGGGCACAGTGGCTCATGCCTATAATCCCAGCACGTTGGAAAGCCGAGGAGGGAGGATTGCTTGAGTCCAGGAGTTTGAGACTAGTCTGAGAAACATAGCGAGACCCCCATTTCTACAAAAAAAAGTAAAAGCAGAATTAGCCAGGCATGGTAGCTACTCAGGAGGCTGGAGTGGGAGGGATCGCTTGAGCCTGGAAGGTTGAGGTTGCAGTAAGTCAAGATTGCACCACTATACTCCATCCTAAGTGACGAGAGAAACTCTATCTCAAAAAAAAAAAGTTTTCATATTTAATATTAACAGACGTTTCCATTTAGCAACACCACAGAGTAGGTGATAAAGTAGGCATCTGTGATCACAAATCACCTATCTTGCATTTACTCTTTCTGTATAGCCAGTCACTTCACCCTGAGGACGAGGACCACATGCATAGCAAACTTAGAAAAGAGAACCAGCTCATCTTATGCTGGCTGAGAGGGAAGTGCCCCCATCCTTGACCTATGGTACCAGAATCCAGATGATGTTCCAGCTATTCCTGACAGCCATGCACTCAGGTGGAAGCTTAGTTCTATGGCTCAGTAGAGAAGGCCAGAAACAGGCCACCAGCTGAAAATTAGGTTGTGAGTCATCCTTGGAAAGTCAACCTTGCATAGTGATGACTGTTTCTGGGCCTTGCCCAACCTCCAGTGTGGTAACATTGCCATGATATCATCTGAGCTGTAAAGAGAATAAAATGTTATAAATGGATATAGAGGTCTTTGTTTAGTGTTCCTTCTGTGCTATGAATGATAGACAGGGTGAGAGACAGATAATCAGACCCATGCCCAATAGAGCAGTGAATTCTCAGAGATAAGCGTGTTGTAAATTGCTCCCAGTGGAGAGCTAGGCAAAGAAGAGATCCAGGCCTGGCCCCACATGGGTAAGTTTGGGATAGATCCAGATCTGACAGGCCAGAGGGAACAGGACCCCTACTCTTGCTAGAATGACTGAGTGAGTAAGTGAGCAGGAGGCTCCTATATGGAGAGCGAGGCCTGCCTCGGAAAGGTGTGGAGGTGGGAGAATTGAGATCTGAAGGTCAGTGTTGAGCGCATCACATATGCAAGGAGCTTTTGCTTCCAAATAGGAGAAGTGACCCTCCCTAGCGAAGACAACCTACTCATTGGAGTGGAAGGCAGGGTGAGGAGAGTGGTTCAGCTACAAAAGAAGCCAAGATGGGTCTTAGGGTATTTTCATTATTTTGTTTTAGGTGCTATGAATATCTATTGCCCAGACATAGCACAGTCAAATACAAGTTCAATAATATTGATTAATCTTTCTAAGGCATGTTCAAATTTGTATCAGGTCTCCGCTTAAAAACCTTCAGTAGTTTATCCCATATATAGAATTAGGCGAAAGCGTTTCTTCTGAAAAATTAGATAATACCCTTTTTGAGTCAGATGTTCCCAGAGTATTGCCATCTTTGGGTTCTGGGGAGTGCAAAACAACGCGTGATAAGCAAATCTTTAAAAATCTATACTAATAACAAGTAGTTATCCTGGAATAGCCCCTATTCTGGCTTCTTTATTGGTTGGTTAAAAAGCTGAGAGTAGAGCCAGGAAGCATGGTGGACTCTGGATCAAAATTTCTAATTCTAGGAGCCAAGTTGCTAACTTGCTAGATGTCTTTGGCAAATCCCCTAACCTCGCTGCCCTGCAGCTTTTGCATCTGTAAGAACATTATGTAGGCTGTGGCATCAAAGAAATGAAATAAGAAATAGGAAAGTGCTTTGAAAGCATAATGAGCCACACACTTAAGATATGGTGTTTTTGTTGTTATTCTTTTTATTTTTATTTATTTATTTTGAGACAGAGTCTCACTCTGACCCCAGGCTGCAGTGCAGTGGCCCATTCTTGGCTCACTGCAAACTTCGCCTCCTGAGTTCAAGCGATTCTCCTGCCTCAGCCTCCTGAGTAGCTGGGACTACAGGCATGTGCATTTTTTTGTATTTTTGTATTTTTAGTAGAGATGGGGTTTCACCATGTTGACCAGGCTGGTCTCAAACTCTTGACCTCAAGCAATTTGCCCACCTCGGCCTCCCAAAGTGCTGGGATTATAGGCGTGAGCCACCATGCTTGACCTGTTGTTATTCTTTTTAATGTCATTGCAGACAGATGCATTTTTTGGTCCTTGTCATACCTGATTGCTCTGTGTGCTGACACTTTTCAAGGCTCCATTCTGAAAACCCTCTCTTCCCTTGGTCCCATGACATTTCTTTCTGTTTTTGTCCTTCATGTTTGGATGGTGTTTCCTTTTGAGGGGGAGCTGTTCCCCTCTGCCTGCTTCTCAGATGCTAGAGTTCCTAGTGTTTTGTCCCTGGGCTCTCCTCTCCCCACACTACGCACTCCTCCCGGGGTGCTGCTACTCTCACCCATGACTTCAGTTACTATCCACGTGTTGATGCTCCTCAGCCTGTATCTCTACCCTAGATTCTTTCTATGAACGTCTGTTTCTCCACTTGGCTGTCCACAGGATTTTCAAAGTCAATAGGTCCAAATTCAAAATCTTCTCCTCAAACTCTGTCCTTATCGCTGCCTTTAAAAAAAAATCTTTGTGATGGTGCCACCATTTATCCAATTACCCAAGCTAGAAAGCTGGGAGTCTTCTAAGACTTCTCCCCCAATTCCCATGTGTAGGGTAACTAAGTCAAAACAATTCCACCTTATAATGTTTTTCAAATCTGCTCCTTTTTCTCTATTCACTACTATATTTTTAGTTCAGAACTTGCCTCCTAACCTATCTCTGCACTACACTGCTGACAGAGTTATCTGTTGTCATTGCACTGCTCCAGATTCACCAACACTCCCCTTCCCTTACACTTCAATGTGAACAATGATGCCCAGCTCCAGCTACCTTTCCACTCTCAGATCCACCAGACCCTTCTCCAATGCTCACTGTGGATGGCAGACCTCTGGGAGTATGTGTGTGTGTAGGGGGGTTGCCGGTTATTATAAGAATTTCATTAATATATGCATACACAAAGATTATTTAAGAATGAAAAAATAATGTCTTTCACAGAGATGAGGTATTTGTCGTAGAGACAGGGTTTCACAATATTGGCCAGGCTGGTTTTGATCTTGTGAACTGCCTGCCTTGGCCTCCCAAAGTGCTGGGATTACAG
The DNA here is from genome assembly GCA_963573385.1 of Cacajao melanocephalus. Taxonomy (NCBI): domain Eukaryota; kingdom Metazoa; phylum Chordata; class Mammalia; order Primates; family Pitheciidae; genus Cacajao; species Cacajao melanocephalus. The sequence continues at coordinate 12,008 of CAUYLG010023098.1, forward strand.
GCATGAGCCACTGCAACCAGCCAGAAAATATTTTTCAAATGTAAATGCTAGTCAGCAGTTTTGGGATTAAAACATATGTTCATTTAAAACTGTTCTTTAATTCCCAATATATTTTTTGGTGGGGAGGGAGGTATCATGTACTTTTTAAAAAATGGATTTTGGAAGGACGATTACTGTAATGTGGGAAGGCCAGGACATTTATTGACATTTAAAAGGAACCCACATGCTTGAAGAGGCCAAGCCCCCGTGACCTAGTATGACCAAATTAAATGACTTGCAGTTTTGCTTCTGAGTCGTTGGGTCACTGTGTGTGGTGCTCCCTCCAGCTGTCCTCCTCTGCCAGACTGACTGTAATGATCCTTGCAGAGTCTGTGTAGGTGTTGCCTCCTCTGGAGAACCTTCTCTGACCCTTAGGTTGGGTTTGGAGCCCCACTTGTGGGCTCTCTCAGCAACCCAAAGTCACTTATAACTGTGGCCCTTATTGTAGTGCGTTACTTGTTTGATCCCACACTGAGCTATGAATCCTCAGTGCCTAAAGAGCTGCTTGGCACAGAGTAGGGACTAAATATTTTCTGAATAAGTGAATGGGCTTCTGAGGCTCTTTTGCATTATTTCTGATCTTCCTGGGTTGAGTTTCTCTAGCTCTAAAGAGACTCCCTGGAGGTTTGCTAAGTGTGTTTACAGATTTCATTAATGTGACAATTACTCTTGCTCTCGGTGGCTTGTGGAGATGTTAGATAAGATCTGAATTATCACTGATTCTCCCAGTCACTCACTAGATACCTTATCCCAACTTGACATGAGACCATTGATCATTGTTAATGCTTTCCATCCTTAAAAAAGATCTATGTGACCATCTCTCAGCTAAGTGAACATAAGTTAATTTTGTGAATAAGGTTTTGTGAGACCTTGAGTCCTCATATGTCCTTATCTACAAAGTCCCTTCATTATAAAATGGGCCATGTGCTTTATCACTTCCATTCTATTCTTCCTGCTTATATTTTTCTTTTAATATTTATCTTGTTACCAGCAAAGTCATATCATGCTAAATATAACAATAATCTTTCATTTATGTACATTGAACAGCTTGTAAGCTTATAAACATAATCACATTATGATAAAATTCATCAATTATGCAGCACTCTTTATGCAAAAGTCACTATGCTGTGATTTATTTTGACTGTCTCATTTAGTTCTTACAACAACTGAGGTAGGTGTTAGCATTCCTGCATTACAGATGAGCAAATCAAAGTTTAGAGGGCTCTAAAACTCATCTAAGTCACACAGCCAATGAGTGGCAGAGCTGAGATTTGCACTGACACTCTTAACCACAGCCCTATCTGGCCTACCTTGTCACATGTGATTGCTAAAGAGCCCCGGGAGATACATGGGCCAGTATTACTATTATTGCAACTTTACTACGGGGACAAGGTTAGAGTGGTTAAGTGGCCTGGGCAAGGTCATATGGCTAATAAGTGGCTAAGCTAGGTCTCAAATTCTGGCCTCCTGACCACCGCTTTCTACTATTTCATGTTGTTTCTCTAATTCCAGCTGGTGTTCACCAGGATTGTGTTTCTTTCTTTGAAAACCGTCCTTATCTTATTTTCATCGTATTCTGATACTTCCTAACTGGACTATGACTTTTCAAACCAAATGCTGAATGATCCAGCCCAAGTTGAACTATTTCTCTTAATTCTGTAGTTTGCCTGAACTGCTGAGGGTATTTAAATTATCCAAATATTAGGACAACTGCATTTTATCACCATCTGTTTTTACAAAGTTTGAGTTACTTTCCAATTCCTAAACTTGTTTTATTAACTTTGAATGTTATTTAAAATGGGATTCAACGTGTCACTTTGGAGTCAAGCCCTCTGCTCCCCAGGTCTCCATGGGAGCCCCTTGGCCCGGTCACTCCCCTGCTACCCTCCGCCTACCTGTCTACAGTCTTTGGTCTTCATGTTTTATCACCGTTCTCAATAGCCATGGATATTTAAGCAAGGTTTCAACTGTTCTGAGATGTTAGGGAAGCAAGTCTAATGAGCATGTCCTCTTTTTTTTTTTTTTTTTTCTGGAGACAGAGCGTCACTCTGTAGCCCAGGCTGGAGTGCAGTGATGTGATCTCGGCTCACTGCAACCTCTACCTCCCAGGTCCCGGTTCAAACAATTCTCCTGCCTCAGCCTCCTGAGCAGCTGGGATTACAGGCGCACACCCACCATGCATCCAGCTATTTGTGGGGTTTTTTTTTTGTATTTTTAGTAGAGATGGGGTTTCACCATGTTGGCTAAGCTGGTCTTGAATGCCTGACCTCGTGACCTTCCCGCCTCAGTCTCTCTAAGTGCTGGGATTACAGGCATGAGCCACTGCACCCGGCTGAGCATGTCCTTTTTAAAGCTTGAAGATAATTTACCGGACTACACTGGGGCCAGGAGGAACTTTAGTGGGGAATTATATGTTTTATCAGGAGCAGCCTTCGGAACTGGTGTGTAGTTCAGGCTAGCATACTTGGGGACCTCGAGTGGGAGGTGAAGAGACAAAATCAGTTCTGTCTCAGGAACTTTCAGAACAACATTTGCCTTCTCTGAGCCTAGTTTCTCAAACTGTAAGGTGAAGGGCGATAGATCAAATGAACTCGAAAATCCCTTCTGGCTTAACCATTTTTCAGGTGGGTTGCCTATGACTAACAGGTAGCCTGAGGCAAAGTTTAATGCCAAACCCAGAGTGATCCTGCATAAACAGAAATCTGACCATGACATTCACCTGTCTAAATATTCAGTGGCTTCCCGCTGATCTTAAAACACTGTCTGAAGTCTCCATGCACAGGCCCTATTACCTACTTCTCCAGTCATCGAGAGGCTCGCTCCAGCTCCTGCCCATTCCAGTTCCCTTCCACCCCCCCACCTCCTTTCATTCTATATGCCACCTCTCCAGTTGCGCCTAAGTGCAGGGTTTTGCACATGGTTTCCCTCTACCTGGACCCTTCTCCATACGTCCTCCTTCCTTCCAGCTTCCTTCTCCTGGATCATACTTGTCCTTCAAGTCAGGGGTGCTCCTACAGGACCCAGTACTTCTTGGGTCTCGGCTCCTGTCACACAGTATTGTGATGGCTAAGCTAACTGCTTGTCAGTCTCTCCACTAGATAGGAAGCCCATGTGTCTTACTCATCCTTCACTCTCCTGTCCATCCACTCACACAGGAGGCGTCAATAAAAGCCACATTGGATATAAACACGTGGGCAAAAGAACTACTACCTAGAAGGAAAGACACTGGACTGGAAGGCCAGAAACCCGTTTTAGTCCAGACTTGGGACATGAAATGTGCAGGTCTAGGTATGTGACCAGCCGCTTCTGGTCTCAGTTTCTGTATTGTTAAATGATGAGAGAGAGGGAGAGAGGGAGAGAGGGAAGAGGGAGAGAAAGGAGGAGGAACAGGGGAGAGAATGAGTCTGACTGTGTGTTTGTATGGGTCTGCGCCTGGTTACCAGCACCCTTTCCTCCAGTGTGCTCTCCTACGGACCGCTAGAGGTCACTCTTGTTCTACACAATGGTGCCAGGATCGTCTACTTCGCGGTGGCTCCCAGGAAGCCGGAACGCGTCCGCCTGCTTCCAAATCCCGCACTCCAGTCCCGGGAAGGCCGGCAGATGTACCCCACGCTTGGCCTCCCGTAGGAACAAATCACAGAATCAATCAAATCCCAACAAGAACCTCGTTGCGGTCTCGTTGGCAAGGGTCCCACCTGGAATGTGGCCTAATATTAAGGAAACGTGCGAGGCCGGGCTGCAATTCCTGCAGGGGTGCCGGCTTCCCGGCCAGCGTGCAGAGAGGGGGGTCCCGGCGCAGGTGCGGGGTGTGCGGCGCCCGCACGACTCGGCGCCGGGCTCTCCCGGGCTCTGGGTCCCTCGCCGCCCGTACGGTCGGCCCCGCACCTGTTTGTGCTTTGCAGGCCCCAGGCCCCCTCGCTGAGTGAGGAAGCTGGTATGTGCAGCTGCCCTGCCCTTCTCCAGGTCAGGGGCAGGTTAGAGCCCGAAGGGGCCCCAGCCAGGTTTGAGGACAGAGGGGCTTTGCTTTCCTTTCCTGCTCGGTGGGGAGACGGTGCATCTGGGGCAGCTTGGACAGGAAGTTCGTCTGAAATTGCCTTGAGTGATGGCTACCACGCTGAGGAAGGCTGCTCAGCTCCTGCAGGTAGTGTCGCCTGGTCCCCCATGTCCGGCTCAGGGAAAGGCTCTAAGTGGTCATGACCCTCTCTGGGGTGTTCCCACTCCTCAGGAGTCAAGGAGGGGGGATTCCTTCCTTTCAAGTGTGTCCTGAACTTTTCTTCTATGTGCTTTTTGCTCTACCTGGAATCTGGTGGAATCTCTCACACGCCTGTTCTTCCCTCCAGGCCCTGTCAGAGGTAGCCTCCTGCTTGGGACCTTACCTGATACACAGCTGGAAGGGAGAGCGGCACATTATCTGCATCTCCTTTTTAGTGTCCCTTTCAGCCTTATTTTACCTGTATCCTTGGGCCATTTGTCTGCTACTGACTTGTTTTCATTTCTTAATTTTCAGTAGTATGCGGCTCAGTGCCTTCTTGCCTGTGGTAGCTGTGTAGTTAATACTTGCTGAGTTCTGCTCTATCAACTGCTCTAGCAGTCATGCCTGGCTGTATGTTCCAATCTCTCCCTCCACTGTTGTTCAAGAGAGAGGACTGTGAGGGATAGAGAAAGAAAATGGGGAAAATAGTGTCCTGTTCCCTTGCCCCTCCAACAGCCTATATCCTATTTGAAGTTCCCGGTCCCTGAGATGTTTTGAGGCTGAGAAGATTATTTGCCCTCCATGCTACCCTCTGAGGGACACACTGAAATGGTGAGGAATTTTGATCTAGCTTCTCTATCACTGACCGGAGAAAATGCTAGGACCCCTTTGTACAAGCAAAGCTGGGGGTTTTATAGGCAAGTTGTTAGGGATATAGGCTTTTCCTGGATGTAGTGTGGTTTTGGGGTCAGGATTTGATCTGTATTCTATCCAAGTCTGTGTAATAGTGATCCAAACCATAATGGATTCTACCATGTGCTCCTAATGGCTTAAAATAATTTAGCACACTTGGCAGACAAGATGAGAGCCTGACTAAGGAACCTGGATTTATACTGATATTGTTAACTCCCAGCAGATGAGGGAATCATCTGGGGGAAGTTTAGAAAGAAAATTTGATCCTGCAGCCATCTCAAAGCTCCATGTCATAGGCATATCACACTCAAACCACAGGACACAATAGGAACCAGCTATAAAAACCATGGAGACTTCAGTATGTGGTTAACTGTGTCCTCTTCCCATTGTAAAGAACTGGCGCCATCATCATCAACATTAACAAGTGTTGTTTAAGGGGCATTATTCATAGTTCCACTGTTCTTTTCATTGTACAAATTAAATTACAACAGACTTAATCTAAGACAGAAAACACTGAAATATGCAAATGTCTGACCAGACACACTGTAATAAACACATTACACAAAGAGCAGGAAGGAACGAAAATCAAACTTCGTCTGGATTTCAAGGTCTTCTGCTGTCTGGCCTTAATATGTGCTTGTGGCCTTTTCCCTTGCCCCACAAAGCATCCTGTATTCCAGTCACATGAGATGATTTGCCACCTCACAAACAAAATGTCCCTTGAACTTGTGTACTTCCAAAACCTTAGTCAACTCATCCTGGTGCTGGAAATTGCCTTCCCTACAGCCTTTCCTAGAAGTATGGCATATCCTTCCAGCTCCAACTCCACAGCCTTCAGCCCTGAGGACTTTCCAGATTCCCAAGTCAGAATTCATCTCTCTCTTTCTCAAAATCCTATCTCCTATATTTACCCTTATGTGGTCTGTTTTGTCTGTGAGTTAATGAATGCTCTGTGGAGAGGGACAAGGTTTCCCCAGCCCTAATTGTGTGGAGCTAGAGGAGACAATGTGGGGATGCAAAGCATCCCCTTTACAGCAGTCTACAGGTGAAGACAGGTAGGAAGGCACGTGTGTGTGTGTATGCACACATGTTAACACGTTTTAAACATGTTATGTTTGACACATGTGAAATCAAAGAGCTAAATACCTGTTTTATTAGCTTTTGACAAAGTATTCCCCATGATATCAGGTGTACTGGTATACCCTCAAAAGGGAAAAAATTATGTCTCAGGTGGCACAGGCTCTGTTCCAGGTGCCACAGATATCAAAGTGCAAAGTGTTGGGTGACTGAATCATTGTTGCAAGGATAAGCAGGGAAGCGCTAGTCTGCATCGGTATTGCTCGTGTTTGGCAGTGGGTCACAGTTTAATGCTCCAGGCCCCTTGTCTGGAATGAGCCACATCCTGCCCTGGCCTTCCTGATGCTTAGCAGCCAAAGAAACACCAATCTGGGGCCCAGGCCCCACTATAGAGCTAAGCTGGATTAGAACTTTTCAGTTCCTTAAAGCTTACCACCAAATCATAGCCTCTGAGAGGCACAGGGAAAGAAGACGACAAGGGCCGTTTCTTCTCAGTCTGCCAGAACTGCCTACATGTTCTGATGCTCTGCCTCCCACTTTAGAATCAACTGTTTAGAAATATGTTAGCTCTACCCGAACACATCCATTTACAGGTGTTTCGTCTAGGTCATCAGACAGAATGGAAATCCCTGCCTGCAACTAGGGTCCCTAAGTGAGTGGAGGTGAAGAGGGGGGACCACAGCCTTAATGGACAGTTATGCAGAGAGTTTCCAGCTGCTGGGAGTGAGCTGGAGGAAAAATCTGGGTCTGAGAACAAACACAAAACTCTCGGAAAAAAACAGTGAAAAGCCTAGATTCCTAAACGTCTTGGTTTAAGATGTCAAGTCGCTGTAAAATATAAAAGCATTTTATAATCCTCTAATCGGCATGGTGATCTCCATATTAGTAACCTGGGAGTTAAAACAAACAATAAACCCTTTGGGAGGCCAGCACTCGTCCTTCCACTAAGTCATAGAGAACTCCCCAGGGCTCATGGCATGTTCACACCTTTGGCAAAATGGCATGTTGCCTGAATGAAGAATACAATCTGGGAAAAATCGAAGATGCAAATCAGCTGGGATCTTGTTCTAGCAGTTTATAGAGGGACTGTGGTTCTCAACCTTGACCACATATTTGAATCACCTGGAGAGCTTTAACAAATACTGGTGCCTGGGTCTCAGCACAGAGATTTTGGTTTAATTGGTTTGTGGTGTGCCTCGGGCATTGGGATTTTGAAAGCTCCCCAGGTAATTGGAAGTGTAGCCAAGGTTGAACACCATGGGTAGAAGAAGGGGTGAGTATATGTTTGTAGCTGGGGGTGGAGGGGACGCAGATATCTTTCTAACCATTACATTCTGAATTTATTTTGAATAAAGAGATTTTCTTACTTTTTGAATGCCACGTCAGGAGGCTATATATATTTTTTAACCTAAAAGGAAGATGTGAACTTTCCAAAGACAAGTTTTTTTTTGCTGCATAGACTGAAGTGAGGATTTTTGCTATTTCAGTAGAACTGCTTCACCGAATATCTTGCGTCTCCCGCTTGTACCTTGGTGGGGTGATTATGCTCCTTGGTGTACCAGGGATATTTATGTGTAGCACTTTACAGGATGACTGAGGAAACAAATCACCTGAAGCAGCAGCACTGATAACCAACCCTGTTTCTTGAACTCTGAAAAGAAAAATGTTTTTCTTTTCTTGAAAGTTAATTTCTATAAAATCATTTAGATTTTTCTTAAGTTCTAGACTATATTGCAGAGAGCTCCTTATAGACAAAAAGTGGTTCAAGTTCTCTTCAGGCAAGAGGAACTAAGGGAATGAAGAATGCGTCATTCAGTATCCTCACTGTAGTTTTCAGATCTGTATGTATTTATTTATGTAGATAACATTGGTTACGGCCACTATCTCTTCATGAGCCACAAAACACCCACAAATTAGCACAAGGGCTAAAAGAATCCAAACTCCGCTGGGTTTCAGTGAGTAAGCTTGCATTAACAAGATTTGTGAGGCTCATCTCTCTAAATATTTTCTTTCTTTCTTTCTATATACTGCCTCAGAACCTTAAGTATAAGTATTTTTATAAATATATATATACTTATATGCATATATATTTCTATTTCTGCTTTTTACAGTGTCTATTTCGGCCTTTCTGAACTGGGCACTAACCTGAATGTTAGTGTTTAGAGTAAGTACCACTTTCCTGTTCGCTCACAGGCAGCTCGTAAATCTCCCTGATCTCAGGCACTTTCTTGCCATTTGGTGCTCTCAGCCTCTGCAGCTTGTCTTTCCTGCTGAGGGGCTCTGAATGGCCTTTCAAAAGGGCTGCAGCTGATGTGGCTGATCTGCACCAGCAGGGCCTTTTGCTGCAGGTCAAAGATGTTTCCATTCTAAGTCTTGCTTTATAAAAAATTAGCCTATTTTTCCACGATATTTTAACATCTGAGGCCCTGCAGGAGTTAACAGCTTTCCTCACATGCTCTCAACTTGAACATCACAGGTACTGAGGCTCCTTACCTTTTACCATGCATCAAAACAGATCCTGAGTGAATAAAGAAATGAATATGAGTGAAACAAAAAAGAACCTGGAAGAAAATAAAGATGCATATTGACCTCATTTCAAGAATAAAAATTCATACACATATAAGTAGAATGGAAGAAAGTACAAGGTAAACATATTTAACTATGTAAAAAGGGAATACTTCTGTATGTCAAGATAATACCCTACAATTATATAGTTAGAAAAATAGCAAATAAAATATTAGAGAAACTATTTCAATACATATGATAGCAAAGGGGGAAACTGCCTTATACCTGTATTAGAGCAAACTTAATAAAACAGACTAATACCCCAATAGAAAAATAAGCAAAGGACATAGAAAATACATAAAAGCAATACAATACTAACATATGAAAACTCTTCAGTCTCATTAATGCTCAAAGAATAGAAATTAACTTAAGAACACTTTTTTATTATGAAGTCAGCAAAGATGTAAAAAATGTTACTATTCTGTGTTGGTGAGATGAATTGCAATAACAAAATGTTCATATTTCCTCCTACATCTCAGACCTCTTCAACTAAGTTTGGATGAGGTAAGAAAATTGGAAGGTGACCAGTCATGATGGCTCATGCCTATAGTCCTAGCACTTTAGGAGGCCAAGGCGAGTGGATCACCTGAGGTCAGGAGTTTGAGACTAGTCTGGCCAACATGGTGAAACCCCGTCTCTACTAAAAGTATATAAATTAGCCAGGTGTGGTGGCACAGGCCTGTAGTCCCAGCTACTTGGGAGGCTGAGGCAGAAGAATCCCTTGAACTGGGGAGGCAGAGGTTGCAGTGAGCTGAGATCACGCCACTGCACTCCAGCCTGGGTGACAGAGTAAGAATGTGTCTCAAAAAAACAACCAAAAAAAAAAAAAACAAACAACCCAGAAAATTGAAAGGTTAATCCTGTGAGATAAGATCCTAAAACTCAATGGTTTCAAGGTGAGCAATGTGAACACCAAGTCATTTGAGGAACGGTTGAAGGATTTGAGAGTGCTTAGCTTGGAGACTAGAATTTTTAGGATAGCTATATAGAAAAATTGAAAGAAGGTATAGATTTTATCTTTTTACCTTTTCCAAAGCAAGAGTAGAAAGGGCAAGAAAACGCCCCTTGGTCTAATACATGGAGGTTCTTTCCTACAATCAGAGGTGTCCAGTCCTAGCATGAGCCAATTCCTGAGACGAGCCATCCCATCAAACAAGCTGAAAAGCTTTATGTCGGGGATGTTATAGAAGAAACCTCTTGACCCATACGAGTTCTTTGAAATTTTTCCTTTATAAAGTCATCTTTTACTAACTACAGAACTTTCATAGAATGGTTTATTTTTAAAAGAAACTAATTTAAATGATCCCAGACAAGTGAAGATAATGGAGACCTGTAGGGAGTATATCTGGTTGTTCAGAGTTCAAAAAGTCTAGGTACCAACTAATATCAGCAGTAGAGAACTAAAATACTTAGATGTCTTGAGACTGCTGGGATAAATGAACAAGTGGCTTACCGGTCCCAGAAAACAAGTCTTCATGTTTTGTTTTTGAGTGTCTGAGTCTTGGTATTGAATTAATGGGGTTAAGGTTTTTCCCAAAGGTTCTTGTACCTGGTCTGTCCAGAAACTAAACATGGTGCTTCCAGGTATCATTCCAGAGATTGCGGGGGGTCAGATGGTGGCCAGTCCAGCCCTCAGGACTTTTCACATTAGCTAAGCTCTGAATCCAGAGATGAAATATAATAATATGGTCTGGTCTGTTCCAACAGGGACATGAAGATATTTTTAAAGTGTTAGCACCTGGGAGTTACTTGAGTATTTTCAGAACCATTCTGTTTGGTTAATATCAAATGACACCTCTCTAAAGGCATGCAGTTAGATGCCAGTGTTTTTCTTTGATATAGTATTTAATGAGGGTGAAATCAAAGCAAAAGTTATATCCAAGAGAGATGGAAAAAATGAGCAGTATGTGGGGGGGGGAAAGATGTTCATTTCTTCACAGAATAGGCAATAAGATTCTTGGTTCATAGGAGCCTTGAGATTCTTTTCACCTAAAATCATGGCAGCTAAAGGAGAGGCTCATGCAGATATGAAATTTCAACATTAATATGGAACCTATTAGCCCCAGAGCAGAAATACTTTACATGTCATGGCACCACCCACAGGCTGCTTCCTGTTAGCTGTTTGCTTCTAGTAACAGAGATGAGCTCCTTTAGGAGATTCTGAGATTCATCTCAGAATCCCCTCCCCAACAAGCCCAAAACACCCGACATTAAATAGCTCTTGAAAGCCAGGTGAGGATATGGCCTAGCAATAGAAAGATCAAGGGACATTCTGATCTGAAACACATTCACACTGAACTTTACATTCAGAATTTCTCCCTAATTTGTCTACTTGGACCTTTTGAGTGCTTACAGCTATGGGACCACGATTCTGTTAACATTTTAGTCAGTCATTGCAAATTAGATCACTGAAGAGGAAGAAGTTCTGTCTGGCACAAAGTAGGATCAATAAAAGTTGATGAATGGATGAAGGGATATACTTTCCAGTTTCCTTGGGAAGTCTCCCCTGTTGGCGTAGTTCCCTCAGAAATATAGCTCTGAAAATGGGCTCCATTAGGTGTGAGGGAATTGGAGGTGCCTGTGTATGTGGGGTTGGAATAGAATATGTTGATACTGATTTTTATATACCTCAAACAAATCTAGAGTCATTGCTGGTATTTAATAATCCCTTTGTGTGAGAAGAACATAATAAAAACAGAAGGGAATTCCCCCATTTTGCTGGAAAAAAATGTGCTTTTACTAGAATTCTGTGATTGGGAGACAGTCTTAGAAGTAGCTCAGAGAAGAACGTTTAAAAGGGTTGGAGGCTGGGCATGGGGGCTCATGATTGTAATCCAGCACTTTGGGAGGCCGAGGCAGGCGGATCATTTGAGGTCAGAGTTTGAGACCAGCCTGGCTAACATGGTGAAACCCTATCTGTTCTAAAAGTAAATTAGCTGGGCATGGTGGCGCACGCCTATAGTCCCAACTGCTTGGTAAGCTGAGGTGGGAGAATTGCTTGAACCTGGGAGGCAGAAGTTGCAGTGAGCTAAGATTGCGCCACTGCACTCCAGCCTGGGCGACAGGGTGGGACTCTGTCTCAAAAAAAAAAAAATCTGTATTTTGGATTTGTGAAGAAAAGTTAATGAAACTGGCATGGATTAGCCTGAAGGAGAAAAATTCTGGGTAACCTAATACTCTTCAAATATATTCATTCTATAAAGAGCCTACGATGAAATGAACCCAGACAACATCATGACAGAGTTCATTTATCCATACTGTATATTTGTCTTATGTAATTGTAATTTTATATTATTGGGCTGTAGCACATTGTTGAAAAAAGTGCACTGGAGTAAGGATCAGGAGAACTGGATGCTAGGGACTTCTAGCTTTGTCACTTACTAGTTGTGTGACTCTTGAATAAGTCACTTAATGCTTTGAGACTCAGTGTCTTCAACTCTGAAATGGAAAGGAGGCAAGAATTATTTGATATACTTCATGGTTCTGTCAGAAGGTTAAATGAGATGATGGCTATTAAAAGTTCTTCATTATCTATAAAGTTGCAGCCATAGGTACAGTGGGCCCTGGTGTTTTTCTAAAATTAAGTGTTCAGACAGGATTGAAATTGTGGTCACCCCTTTCTGAGAGGTCTTTAAATGTGGGCATCCTTTGGTCCAGATGGCTTGGCCACAGGCTGAAGTCCGGGGGGAAAGAGCCAGATCACCTCCCAGTGTCACTCCATCTCAAGATTCTTAGCATCTGCTTGTTCCCTCAGGTCAATGTGTCAGAACAGAACAGCCAATGCGATGAAAGTTCCATCCCTCTTTCCTAATTTTTGGAGTATTTTCCCTTCAAGTGGAATTGAACAAGGCACACAAGGAAGAACACTGGGATCTGACCTAACACCAGTTCTTGGTTTGCTTTTTCTCTGGAAAGGTAAGTCCCTTTGATTTTAGATATCAGTTGGCTTGTTAGGCCAAACTTCATGTTGCTTCTCTGTTGAGAGACACTGAAGATATTTATCAGGTACAAATGATTCCCTCGAGCAGGGCTCCCTAATCCCTGGGCCATGGACCAATCCTGTTAGGAACAGGCTGGACTGCACAGCAGGAGGTGAGCAGTGGGTGAGCACTGCCACCTGAGCTCCACTTCCTGTCAGATCAGCAGCATCATTAGACTCTCATAGGAGTGCAAACCATCTTGTGAACTGCACATCAAGGGATCTAGGTTGCCTGCTCCTTATGGGAATCTAATGCCTGATGATCTGAGGTAGAACAGTTTCATTCCAAAACCACCCCCTCAAGTCCCCACAGTTTGTGGAAAAATTTCCATGAAACCAGTCCCTGGTGCTAGAAAGGCTGAGGACTGATGCCCTAGAGGACGGTGGTTGTTGCTTTGTGACCAGACAAGGCAATGGGTAGATTCTGTGTTTTGCAGATGCCCCCAAAGTGCTCTTCTCCTCTGACTTATCCAGAATGGGAACTATTGTTCTGGATGTGAATGGGGCCATCTTCTTTCCAGAAAGGTGAGAAACAAGGGAACATGACAAGGGAGGAACCCACAGCTGGATTTTTTCCTGGGGAAAAAAAAAAAAAAAAAAACTAGCCAGATACTGCCACCACTTCCTCCAGTCTTAGAGCCTCTTTGTGTGGCCTTTTAGTGGCTTGAGGAAGCTACTTTGCTGGTGACCACTGAGAACACAAGCTCTAAAAGTGAAGAGGAAGCAGGGGGAATGGGGATCAGAAGAGAATAGAATTTCAGAGCTCAAAGGGAGGCTGTAATCTCTTGCCCAATCTCCCACTGAGGAAGGAATCCTAGAGCACCTCTGAGATGGCTGCTCACATTCTGATTAATAGGCTACCTCCGGAGAAAGCCTATCCTGACCTCAGTCAGACCAGGCAAGCCTTTAGAAAATGAGCTCATTTTGAAGTGAAATCTATCTCTTTTAAATTGCACTTCTTGGTTTTCTGTCATTTTGGAGTATTCTAGGCCAAATCTGTTTAATTTCACTTGGCAGTCCTCTGAAGAAAGTCCTCATGACTTACCTTAGTTTTCTCCTCTGAACTAAATTTCCCCATTTCCTTCAGCTATTCCCCGAAGACTATGTATTCCAGATGCAGAATACTCTTATTTGTACACACTACAATTTTCTAAAACTTCTGTCCTATGGGCTAGAGAGCACCCACTTTGGGTCTGGTTCCTAGAATAAGAACAATCTCTTATATAATGAGTTGGGACTGAAGTAGGAGATCTCTTTATTCACTGAGATGGGAAACAAGAACCTTCTTGTGAATGTAGATGCCTAGACCATACCTGAATAGAGACCCCAAAGGTACTTCTTGTGTGATACTTGGCATAGCTTAGCTTTGAGTTCACATGGAGTTGCCCTCTCAGATTTCAAATTTTCCCAGCCCCAATGGCAATTACCCCATGTCCTTGAGCAAGAGAGAGAATTACCCCATGTCCTCGAGCAATCAAAGAGGTCTTCTGGCTTCTCCCTACTCCTGAAATGCTAGACTAGAATACCCAACTGGTGGCTTGAATCGGGGGGGGGCACTGACTTGCTCTATACCCTCTTCCTGGTTCCTCCAGACAGCAGCAATTACATATTCCTCTGCTCCCAGAACTTTCTATCCCCTTCTAAGCTAATACAGCTTCAGGCTGTAGCAAGGAACTAGCCGACATAGAACACAGAGTCTGACCCCAGAGGCTTATAAAAGAAAGACACCAAAGGCTGAAATCACTTCCTAGCATTTCGTTTCATCCCTTTTTGCACAGCCTGCTTCACTGAAACCACACCCTTCCTGTGAGACCCCATCCCAGACCACTCAGCTCTTTAGTAGCTGCTGAACAGAACACTAGACGTGGTCCTGAACAAGTACATGACAGTCCCTGTCTGGCAGGTACAGTCCACCAAGGCACAGCCCAGGGTTGAACCAATGAGGTCTAGAATAGGAGAGGTGATAAACTGGCAGTAATTTATAGGCAGAACAGACACAGAAGAATCAAGGGCCCAACGTTTCACAGTGAATTCGTAGCAGGATCAGGGGTTGGAATCCAGTTCCCTTTAATTCCAATTCAAAACTCTCTAATCCAACATATGTAAAATTGTTATGTGTGTATCTGTACTTACATTTTTAGATGTATGTGTATGCATGGGTGTATGGAACTTACATTTGTGGAAGGCTTTATTTCAACCATATTTTCCAAATTGATTCTCGCAATAATCCCATTTGACAGTTAAGGAAGCTCAGGTTTGATCACAAAAGTAAATGGTAGCATCTGAATTCAGATCCTCACCTTCTAATTCCAGTTCCAATGTTCTTCCAATTACCTGACATTATTATTTTAGTTTAGTGGATATTACCAAATCCTTCTTAAGGATCCTTGTAGAATTCTCTTTGTCCTTGTCCCTCTCCTACATTTTTTTTTTTTTTTTTTTGAGACAGAGTCTCGCTCTGTCACCCAGGCTGGAGTACAGTGGCGTGATCTCAGCTCACTGCAACCTCTGCTTCCCAGGTTCAAGCAATTCTCCTATCTTGGCCTCCCAAGTAGCTGGGATTATAGGCGCTTGCCACCACACTTGGATTTTCTTTGTTCAGAAGGGGTTTCACCACGTTGGCCAGGCTCGTCTTGAACTCCTGACCTCAAGTAACCTGCCCACCTCAGCCTCCCAAAGTGTTGATATTACAGGTGTGAGCCACTGGGCCTGGCTGGTCTCCTACATTCTTAACAAAGTGGTAACACAACTCCTCACTAGTATGGTGATGGCAGAAGTTGAACACAGCATATCACTAGCCAGTGGGAGTCGTCCCTTCAGTCACCCTTAAGGATAGGTATAGAAAGACAGGGGTTAAGGTATGGCCAGCTCCAAACACAGAGGAATCATCTTGGAGGCAGGGACATAGGGATGGGGTAAATAGGTTTAGAGGCCTGCCTGCATCCTTGGTTGGAGGGAAAACAAGCTCATGAAAAAATGCTACCTTTGACTACCATCTTCTGTTTCATGCTTTTGCTTTTTTGTAATTCTTAGCATGACTTTTTGTCATAATCCTAACAAATGTCTTGTCTACACATTGTCTTAAAAGTCTGAAAACAATCCTCTTTGGAAGAACATTCTTAGGGAAAGCAGTTGTATCCTCCCTCTTTCCCAACCAGCTAGAGTTCTGAGTTGAGGAAAAGGAAGACAATGGACATTTTCTGAGCATTTACTGTGTGTCAGGAACTTTACACAGATTACCACATTTACTTTGCTACACTAGAGAGGTTTTACAGATGAGGAAACTGATGCTCACAGAGATGACATAACTTGCCTAAAGACACGCAGCTAGCAAGTAGCAGAGCAGGGATGGACACCTTGGCTTATTACACTGAAGCATTTGGCCAGTCCCCCTCCACACATTGCACACAGTCTTCCTGACACTGGGCAGGCTCAGCTCCTAAGCTCTTCGGTTCCAGAGGACCCTAACCAGAAGACCCTAATCACTGCTGTGGAGTCAGCCTTTCTGACAGAAATGGCTTTGCAGATCATTATTTAATGGCAGCAGGAGATTGAAATCACTCATGGTCCTCAGAAAATCACACCCAGGATAAGAGTTTTCAAGCTGCACAGGATCTTACCAAATATATAACAACCCTTGAAATCTGAAGATTAGGAAACTGAGGCCAAAGCATTCGGATAAAATACTTTTCCCAGGTTATATGATTATTTAGTGGCAAAGCTGGGACCAGAACCAGGTCTCCTGCCTAGGATGAAGGCCAGAAATTCAGCACACTCATCATGAGCTACTCAGAAGTGGAGAGAAAGGGGATAAAATACTCAGGAGAATCCTGCTGACATAGGTAGGATTGGGAAGAAAGAAAAGCAGAGGCAATGTACATGCAGCCAGAAAAAAGAGCCAGCCAGCATGTGGACCAAGACTGAAAAGGAAGATCTGGGGTGGGCTAAACAGACTCAATAAGTGACTTCCCAGATTGCTTTTTGCTCCCATTGCAAATATAACTGGAAGCCAAATGCAAGCCACCAAGGTTGCAGTGAAACAGTGAATAATTATAGCACAAATATTTGTGGGCAGCTCTTGGAGTGCAAGCCACCTGCTCCAAGTTTACAGCTTTGTTAAACTTGGTAAACATTAAAAATGGAATGGGAATGCCTCCAGTCTGTACTGCATCCCATACCCTTCCTCAGAGGCCTTGCTCAGGGAGCTGAGGTGGCCTTGCCCTTGACCAGGCCCTTCTCACTGTAGCCTAGAGTTGTTCTGTTCATAGAGATCCGTGCCGTCAATAAGTCTCTAGTAGAGATTGAGGGAGGTAGAGAGGGTCACAGAATCATATATTTGTAGAGTTTTGAAGGGGCCACAGAGCCCTCAGAATATAATGTCTGTCCTATTATTCAGATGAAGAAGCTGAGATGGAACAATGATATGCTCAAGTTATAAAGTTAGGGGCAGGACAGATTCTTTATCTCTGAACTTTTGAGATAAAAGGTAACATACAGTTTAGTGCTCCTTCCTCTAAGCCCTGTGAGGTTAATAGATGGTAACAACAAAGGAGTCATAGCATTACAGAATGTTACAGCTGCGAAGGACATGGTTCTTAATTACCAGGATTTTTGGTTGCTACATGACCATGGGGCACTATTGGCATTTGGTGAGCAGGGGCCAAGGACACTAAACAGCTTCCAATGTGATGGTCCTGTATGATGAAGAATTATCTCACTTAAATACCAAGAGTACCCTCCTTGAGAAATACTTTCTCCACCATTTGACTTTACAATTGAGGAATCAAAGATAGGGAGGGGCTTGAGCAGGTTCCCAAAAGGAGTTAGCAGTCACCTGACCCCAGACCACTCTTTGTCCTACTCCATCCCACTGAGCCCTTGAGGGAATCAGTAGCAACCTTGGTGCCTTTAGCTCCCTGCTCCCTCAGCTCCTGCTGCATTTCCTCTTGAGCTATTTTCAGGTTGGGCACGTACTTGGACTTTAGGCCCTCCTGGCCATAGGGCTGTAGCAGGTACTGGTGAACGAGCTTGTCTCTGAGAGTCCCAGCCAGCTTGATTTTCTTTCTTGATCGATGCAAGTTGATGATAAAAAGCGTAATGGACCCACGGACATAGTTGTGGCTGAGATCCAGAGAAAGAGAAAAGGGAAAGATGGAAACAAAGTGGTCAGTTAAATGCTCCTAAATAATTTATAGACTGTACAAAATATGAACACCCCAGAAAATGGCACTTAAAAACTTGGCCACCATAGACCCTAAAAGACAGGAAGGCCTTGTTATTGTGGTTTCTTGCAAAGATGATAGCCACTTCCTGCCATACTCCTTTTGTTCGTTTATATTTACTGCAATGATTTTAGAAAATATAATGTATATATTTTATGGCATATATTACCATAGTATGGAAGTAAAACATGCTGATTGCAAAAAAGGAAAAATAATGAGAAACACAAAGAAGAAAAATAAAATTCCCCATAACCCTCATATCTTGACATATGATAATATTTTGGCAAACATCCTTCCAGTATTTTTTAGTTTATTAATTCGACAAATATTTATTGAGTCCTTTGACACATTATTACTCAGTATTACATAACTGGAATCACATTATTTACAGAGGTTTTTTTCCATTAATGAACATCTTAAACATATTCCCATGTCATTATATCTTTTTCTACTTGTAGAAGAATGCTAAACTTTTCAATCATAGAAGTGTAACATAATTCATTTAACTAATCCCCTACTGTTGCAGTTCAAACAATTCATGTTTGAAAATTTTTGCCATTATAAATTATGTCATGAAGGACTTCATTGCATATAAACTTTTTGATTATTTCTGATGGATAAAGTCCTAGATATTGGAATCATTAGTCCAAGGGAAACACATGTTGTGTGATTCCTCACCAAATTTCCCAGTTCATTCCCAGTGGTGCACCTCCCTGTGGGAAGATTTTTTTTTTTTTTTAATTCCTACTCTATTGAGTAATCATGTGATTTGCTTTGTCCAGTGAAATGTGAGTGGACATGGTAAAACTTCTAGGCAGAAGCTTTAGGACTCAGCCTATCTTTTGCCATGATTCATTTCCCTCTGCCAGTGTTGTCAGTTGAAAATTGACAATGTTCTTGACAGAGTCTGTTCAATTAAATGAAAATGATATGGGCAGAGGTACAGCTGAGCCATGATGGACAAGTAGTGTGAATAAGAAATAAATATTCTTATTGAAAGCCATGGAGATTTGGGGGTTCTTCATTATTGCAGCATAACTTCACCTATCCTGACAGATACACACATTTTGATGACACTGATGTTAACTCTCTGGGAAGCTTTCACTAATTTTGCCCCCACTGGCTCTGTATAAGAGCACTTATTTCCTCATACCCCTAAGAGCACTTCCAATGTGTTCTTTTAAAATACCTTTGTCAACCTGAGAGGTGAAAATGGGATTTCAATGTTGTATTAATTTGTATTTTTAAAAATTAATACTGACATGCAGCATTTTTTCATTTACCATTTAATTTCTTCTTTTGTAAGCTGACCATGTCCTTAGCCTATTTTTCTTTTCTTTTTTTTTTTCTCTGTCACCCAGGCCAGAGTGCAGTGGTGTGATCTCAATTCACTGCAACCTCTGCCTCCTGGGTTCAAGTATTCTCCTGCCTCAGCCTCCCTGGTAGCTAGGATTACAGGTGTGTGCCACCATGTCCAGCTAATTTTTGTATTTTTAGTAGAAAAGGGGTTTTGCCATGTTGGCCAGGCTGTTCTCAATCTCCTGACCTCAAGTAATGGCCTGCCTTGGCCTCCCAAAGTGCTGGGATTACAGGTGTGACACCACACCCAGCCACTTTTGCCTATTTTTCCCTTGATTTATAAAAACCATTTATTTATTAAAGAGCAATCTTTTGTCTGCAAAATTTCTCTGTTTTCTTTGACCATTTCAGTTTATTTACATTGTTTTCTAATATATAAAAGTTAAAAAACTTTTATGTGGTCAAATTTATCTTTTTGATTTCTTCTTTTGCTGTTTTACCTACCTCAAGATTATAAGACTATTCCTCTTTTTGGAATCCTTTTAAACCAGGATAAGATGTTTAGAATCCTGAAAGAACTATATGCTTATATGCACAAGCCTTTCAGCATGTATCAACAAAACTATAATGATTTCCTTTTCTCTGTAGGAAAAAATACTTTGTTTCTAAGGGGTCCCTTAGGGCCCCATCTGGATGGGTTAATGAGAGGAAACAGAAAAAAATGACCCAGCCCCACCTTCAAAGGAGTTCAGAGAAACTCTAAGTCAACTTTGCCCAGAGGAAAGCATCATTCCTTGTAGAAATAGCACTCCTCATCCTGGGTCACTCACCTCTGCTTCTAAAGGTGGTAATTAAGAGTTGAGTGACCGAGGACAGGTCAGTATGGTGACATGGAGTTTTTTTGGTTTTTGTTTTTTTTAGAAGCACAGTTTCCAGGACTCTTCCCTGGAGATTTTGATTCAATCTATTTGGGATTAGGGACTGGGAATCTCTGCTTAAAAAATCTTTCAGGGATATTCGGCAGATGAATTGGGTTTGGGAACCACTTGCTTAGAACAATCCATTATTATTGGAAGAACGACCAAAGTATATTCTGCTGCCTGTGCATCAGAGGATTTTTCTTGCATCTGCAGGAGGGTACGTTATTGTGTTCAAGGCTTTTGGATGCCTGCATTTGTGTTCTGATAAATTACTAAAACAGCTTTTCCATCTCGTTTCTCCTCCACTGGTCCTTCTTAATCCCCTGCAGCATGTGAACTAGCTTTTGTAGCTAAATGAGTTAGGTCAGAAGAGAATGCCAGTTGATTTAAGCAGACTTGTGTCCCCAGAACTTTAAAAAACGATGCTGGCAGCCTGAAGCAGCGTTGACCATCATTAAAGAAGAATATCGACTCTATCCCATTGGTGGGCTTTCAACTTAGTTTAGCTATCTGTGAAACTGAGGAAAACACCATTAATTGCAGGACCTCTAGGCTTCAGAGTGGGAGCAAAATACATGTGGATGGGTATCAATTTTGCCACACTGCAGTAAACTCTTTTGCTAGCTACCATCAAACAATACTCTCAAAGGCCAGCAGTGGAAGAGGAGAGAGCCACGTGCTTGCATTTATGAGTTTCTCCTCTGCAGAGCTGGGGCAGAATGAGCCCATGGAGACTGCAGAAGAGAAGGTGGGATGTGGGGAAGTGGTGGGTGGGAGGGAGACCTGAAATCACAGCACTGCTGCAGGGAAAGCTGTCTTTTTCAAGCTGTTTGGCAGTGGTCTGATTTCCACTTACATAGTTCCCCTGGGGGAGACAAACCAGTACAGCCCGGAGACCCACGTGTAGAGGCTCTCAGAACTCATAGCACCTTCTCAGGTAGGAACTGGCATTAAAGACTGCCTCAGCCATTCCTCTCCCTGCTTGGCTTATGGGCAAGGACAATTAAGAGAGGCCTTTTTGCTGCAAAGACACATTCTTGGCTGGGAGTGCAGCACCAACCTGAAAGTAGTGTGTTGAGAATCCAAATTCCTAAGGAATATATATTCTCTGATCACAGAAAAATACTCTTGGAGAAAATGGCATGTGAAGGCTTGGCCTGCAAGCAATTGCTGGCCTTCTGATGTTGTCAAGTCCAGGTGGCTTTTGGTTACCTTAGTGAATGTTGCTTTCAGGAGAGAAGTTGTCTGAGAGGACCATCTATCTTGCCCCATGTCTCACTCATGGGTGAGATTTTTTTTTCACCAGCAGAGAATCCATGTATCTGGATTCATTTTTTCTGGCTGTTCTTTTCCTGCCTGACATCTTCTGTGTTGCCATGAGAGAAGGGAGAAGGGAGGCTGGAATTGGAATATCCTACATGTAAGAGGTGGGGAATGTCATATGGGGAGGTGCATCTTGACTTCCAGATACAAAGCAGTCATGTTCTAGAAATGTCTCCAGTGAAGCTGGGAGGCTGGGAAAGGGAAGGGAGGATGATGCTTTGCAGTCCACGGTCATTCCCACTGAAAGTCAATGTGCTTGAACTGGGTTGATCCATTGTCTCCAAATCTAATTCAAAGGTTTTGGGTTCGGTAAAAGTCAGGCCATGTTTTGCCAAACATTTTTTCCCTTAATTTCAAAGCCCCTGTGTATTTTAAGGGAAATTTAATCCACATGTTTCTGATTCATTTACACTTAACTCATCAAAATATTGTTTTGTAAGACCCATTTGATGTCCAAGAAGCCTTAGGAACCATTTTTATGAGTTTTTAAAAAAAACTTCTTCTGAAAAACAGGAAGTCATGTTTTGCCAATAATAAACGAACTTGAACCCCAAAAGGCTTAATTTTGCTTCAACATCCACCAGGTTCCAATTGGTTCTGAACTTGGCTAAGGACCTCATCTCCACCCCAGAAACATACGTTGTTTCTGCAGAATGGCTCATAAAAAAAGGCTTCCTTGTCAAAACTTGATTGTTCTCTGAACAAGAAGATCGAGGGTGAGAGCTGCCATTCTGCCAGTGTCCTAATTTGTTAATTCTAGAACAGAAAACAGAATAGCACCTGCTGGTGTTGGTATGAGAATCTAACATTTTCTTCTAAATCAGTCATAAAAGACAATGCTTTACAAGGTCAGAAATGACCCACAATGCAAGGGGCTGCCATGACAGGCAGTGAGGTATCCACGTAGAGGTTGCATGACTGCCAGGGAGATGTGAAATGGATTCCTGTGTTGAACAGGACACTGGGCTGAATGATCTCTAAGGGCTCTTTCCAAATGTAACATTCTTTGCATTATTAATGCTGTTATTTGCATTTAGGGGTGATACCATAGAACCTTTGAAATTCAATAAAATAAACGCAAATATCTGGCAAGATGCTTGTCACACAGCGAGTATTCAATACACACTGGAGTGCAGGGGTTATTGTTTTAATAGACACTTTCTCTGGATTATTCTACTCATAAGTTTATACCTTCTCTCCCAATCCCTGGTTTGACACACAACAGATATTTTCAGAGTATTGGTCAAGGTTGAATAGTGTGAATCCACCATGGCCACTCTGGGATAATTTTGATTTTGTCCTGTTGGCCACATATACATGACTCAGCAGTGCTTCCTTAATGGCACATGGTTTCTCAGAGAGGTGAACAGACACTTCTTCTATCTTTGAGCTATCCTAGCTAAACACTGACACCTGTTGACATGGAGGGGCCCTGCAACCTCAGCCAGCTCCATGCATTCATAGTGGGTTTTCTTTATGAATCTAATAGGAACAAAAACACCTTCACCCCAATTATTATCATTAGGGTCATATGTAGAATGGATTATGAAAGTCTTTTTTTTTCTGTCTTTTTAACAGGGAGAGAGGTTGTACTGACAGAAGCCCAGTGACACGGTTTCTCCAGAGAGGTTCTGGAGTGACTTTGCATAGAAATTAGGGGAAAGCTGGTGGTATAGACAGAGAGTCTTGAATGCAGATGATTTCAGTAACTTGTCTGAGGTCTCAGGCTAGGGAATCGTAGAATTCCTAACCACTCCACCATACCATTTTCTTCTGGCTGATGTGGTAATATCAAAGGGGAAGAAAGCTTTAACTCTAAATCAGCAGTAACATCTTGATGCCCAATTACTGCATTCATTCATTCATTAGCAAACATTTCCCAGGATCTTCATGCCAGTCACTACATTAGACATCCAAGAATACAAAAATGAATGAGACACTGGCCCTGAGTTCATGGTATACTCAGAATATTAATGACAACTTCCCATGAGAATGTTAAAGAATGAGGATGAACACTGAGTGAGATTATGTGAGGAGGCTTCTACGAGGAGACGCAAATCCTGCTAAGCCCATGGCTGCAGACATTTTTTCCCTGAGTCCTCAGACTAGTAGTATAAAGGCCACAGACTGATATGCTTTCCAACAGGGATATAAGGTGCCAGGAGTAATTTTTCTCTCTTGAATCTGAGGTCTACCTTTTGGGTGGTTACCTCAGGGCCAGGGCAGAGACAAGGAATACAATATTTCCTTGTGTGATGATCAGATAACTCCAGGCCAAGGCCATAAAGCAGTCACTCTCTGTCAGGTATTGGATTGAGCTTCCTGTTGAGCAAAAGAGATGTTGACAGCCTCTGGCCTCTGCCCAAGCCAGCCTCCCCTCATTTACAATAGGCACTTGTATCTACTGACAAGACAACTGGCCCATGGCCCCACTCTGCTCAGAGTGATTCTTTGAAAAGTCTTATCATGATAAATTAATTGGCTTGGCTCCTCTCTCATCAAGGAAGGAGAAGGAGCATCTGTTGTAACCTGACCACTCCATGCTCTTTGTGCTACCTACTCCCCTTGATCAGCTCCTGATAGGCCTGGGCTGGAATGAAGGTCTGGCTGGAGGCACTTGCTTACCATTCCCTGCCCCGTATTCCCCACCAGGATTTCTTTGCATTAAGAGAAAGAAAGAATTCTGTTTTCCAGGGCAGTCTACTCTGCCTTAAACAGGAAGTGATGTAAGAAAGCCATATTTGGCCAGATGGATTTTGCTTTAGAGCCCCTGTTCCCCACCCCCTGCCCCCAGTTTTAAAGTTTCCCCTTATGGTCTTCATGTGTTAAAATTTTTTATCTGCCAAACTTTATTTACTGATAATTAATTTTCCTCTTTTAAAGACAATCGTAATGACAACCAGTGCTTCAGTTCAAAAAGAGAAAGATAACCCCACACGATCACATTAGGTTGTTGTAAGTCCAGAGCCCCCAGAAAAGGAAGCCCAGATTTCATTTAGCCTCTTAATTCTTAAAATCGCCAAAAAGATTTTCGACACACTGGAAATGGCTCTAAAGCTGGCATGACTACCTCCGGGCACTCCTTTAGTTCTGGGGACCCCCAGCTTGAGACACATTGGTCTAGTGCTAGTTTTCTAGTGGCATAGCTCTCCAGCATGAATCTTAAAAAGGGAGATTTATTTTCTCAAGCTCTGCTGGTGGATCACAGGAAAAGATTTTATACCTCTTGACTTGGCTGAAGCTTAGGCACACAAAAAAGCCTTGTGGGCATTACATCAACTGGCACAGAGAAAATGCTCAATAAAAATTTGTTGGATGAATAAGTAAATGAACAAATGGCAAAAATTTTAGGAACCTTTTATGATTAATCCACTAAGTATGAGAAGGGAGGGTTTACTTGGAGTAAAAGCTATTTACCAGAAATTACTTGAAACCTGCAAAGAGTAGGTATGGTGATTCCAGAGGCAAAAAGTTTTCAATAAGATCAGTGAATGGAGATGAGTCTTGAAGGGGTCCCAAATGGGATGGGGTGGGAGCCCCTTGAGGTGGCCTTTCTGTGCTATATCCCTGAGGACTTACTTGTGGTGGTTTGTGCAGTGAGCATAAATCCTTAGTTTGTCCCGGATCACTCGGCCGGGCCGTGGCTTCCGCTGGAGCCCAGCCACATGCACAGCCAAGACTTTGGGGCCGATCAGGCGCTTGTAGAGGAGAGAGAGCCAGTAGTCCTGAGGAGAATAGAGAGGGAGAGCGTCAGAGAGAGAACACATGTGTAGGTGTTCTGAGAGTAAACAACACAGGGCCAGAAATCACTTCCTACTGGGAGCAAAGGGAGTCATGACCAATGCAGCCCTAAGCCTACAAGCATGGTCAGCCCTGTGAAACACGAACCTGGGTTGATAATGAAGTGGGCACTGTCTAAAGTGGCCTTTCAACTAAACTGGGATGTGTCAGTGGAGTCGGACCACAGCAGCATTTGAACAAATGAATCAAGGCTTTTTATATATGAAATAAAACCATTTGAGGCTTTACATTTTCAACTTTCTTCTCCTGTGACTTTACTTTTATAGTGGTTTATGATTTCTGTTTAATTATGGAATGGACTATTTCTATTCCTTAGAATTGTTACTAACATGATAATCCAAACTGTCATTTTCCAAATATTGTCATTGAAGACTATTACTGCAGTGGGACTGAGGTGAACCTTCTCCACATAGGAGACCAGAGTCCTTGATTCCAGAGCCATAAAGGCAAACAGAAAAATGTTTGCAAACCATGATGCTAATTCTTGGTTATCCTCAATAGTTTGACAATAAAAAATGTAAAGAATGTGATGCTTTAACCATTCTATGAACATTTGTAATTCATTTAAAAACATTCAATCTGTCTGCGCTTACAAAAGCCTGGTTTAATTTCTGTTGTATTTGCTATCATAGTTTGCATTTGCATTTGATATAAATATAAAATTTATATTTCTATTGTATAAGCTCTTATCTATTATGACTTTAGTATTTATAACTCACTGTATAAAATAGGGCTTCCTAATATGTTTAGGACCTCTTACCCCACTCAAATTCCTGAATTTAGTGAATATACTATTCAGTGCATACTCTTCAATGCCTTAAAGACATCAGTTTTGTTTTATTAGCCTTCATCTTTCCAGGCAGAAGCCTTCTGATAATCTTTTTTTTTTCTTGTGTGGTCATTTATAATATCAGCAACTTAAAAATATCTGATGAACTACGTAAATCAGAACAAAGTCTCAAAGCCCCTTTGCCACTAGAATGGCTCCAAAACTGCCCTGAGTAGTGTGTGCTAAGCCATGCCCAACCATTTGCTTTAATTTTAAGTGACCTTACAATGGCTGTTACATATGGTCTCCTAATACTAAAAATGGCAAATGATCATTATCAATTATATAAATGGAAAAAGTGTTGTGGGTTTTATGTGCTCAAATTTGATTACAATTTCTGTGTTTTTGAAACTTTTTGTGTTTTGGTGATTATGAAGTGGTTATCACATTCCAAGGGGATTTCTACCTTTTTCATACTAATTTGCAATGTAGTTTCTTTTAAATCATGAAAGTAAAAAAACTGCAAGTTAGCTACGATTAGATTACTATTTTCTCAGTAGCTCTTCTGATATAATAATAATTAGATATGAGAATGCTTCAAGATATATTTCAGGTCACAAAACTAGTGAATGGTTGACCACCAAAGCAAGAGATCTATTTGCCTCCAATGGCTGTACGACACTTTCCTTCATGCTGTGAAGTACAAAGTCAAGTCATATAAAGACACAGGCAGCTGACAAACAAGAAATTCAACATAAAGGGTGGGTATAGAATCTGGAAGGGATCCTTAGTTTTTGTATAGAGGTAGCCAAAATTTATTTTCTGATTTTTACACTCAACAAAGTGTTTAGAAGACAAGAAGAGCAAAAGCATGAACCACTTCTGTTTCTCCAGTTCCGACTCACTACAGTTCGTTCCCATTTTTCTTATCCTTCATTCCAATGTCTTATCACAAACACTGGCTAAAATTATTTAGGTAATTTGAAAAAGATAAACAAACAGGATTGCTCTCAAAGTTGCATTTGGGTATGGCAATTATCTTTGTGTCACAGCAATTTTCACTTAATGTGAGACATGTTTGCAAGCAAGCCACTCACATTCAGGAAAAAGGAGATATTTATTATGTTTATTATACTTAATTCTCAATAATTATGTAGAGGTAAAGAATAAACTTATATAATCCCCACCATTATTGAGTGGCAAACTTTAAATTTACTAACTTGAAACCTGTCTGCTTTTCAGTAGGAGTTAGCTAAATGCCATGCCATTCTCTAAGAAAGTAGATGAGGATACCTGGGCAAAACTCTGAAGTGGTTTGGGATAGATATATAAAAGAAGTTGATAAGGTTAATTCCTAATGACCAACATTTTTCCCAATTTTTTTTTTTTTTACTGTGGCGAGATCTACGTAACATAAAACTTACCATCTTAACCATTTTTAAGTGTACAGTTCAGTGGTATTACATAAATTCACAATGTTATGTAACCATCACCACTGTCCATCTCTATAACTTTTCATCTTGTAAAACTGAAACTCTGTACCCATTAAACTCTTCATTCCCCCTCCCCCAACCTCTGGCAACCACCATTCCACTTTCTGCCTCTGTGACTATTCTAAGTACCTCATATAAATGGACTCATAGTATTTGTCTTTTGGCAACTGGCTTATTTCACTTAGCATAATGTCCTCAAGGTTCATCTATGTTGTAGCATATGTCAGAATTTTCTTCTTTTGTAAGGCTGAATAATATTCCACTGCATTTATATCCCACATTTGAACTTAATTTGCAGGCTTATCCTGGAAAATGTCCCATATTCAATGAGAAAAACGTTTATGCCATTGTTGCTAGGTAAAGTGTTTGGTATATCTGTTAGGTCTCGTTGATTTATTTTGTTGTTTAACTCCTTTACTTCCTTACGTCTCTCCTGTTTTTCTTATCATTACTGAGAATGGGATAGTGAAGTCTTCAACTGCTATTGCAGAAGTGTCTGTTTCTCTTTTAATTCTGTCAATTTTCACTTCATATATTTTTGTGATCTGTTATTAGGTGTGTAAATATTTATAATTGTTATATATTCTTGCTATATTGAACCTTTTATTAACATATAATGTCCTTCTTTGTCTCTCATAATCTTTTTTCTTTTTTTTTAAATTGTACTTTAGGTTCTGGGGTACATGTGCAGATCATGCAGGGTTGTTGCATAGGTACACATATGGCAATGTGGTTTGCTGCCTCCATCCCCCCGTAACGTACATGTGGCATTTCTCACCATGTTATCCCACCCCAACCTCCCCACTCCCTCCCCCTCCTGTCCCTCCCTTGACCCCCCACTCATCTCTTATAATCTTTTAAAATTTAAAATCTATTTTGTTTGATATTAGCAAAGCTGCCCCTGCTCTTATTTGGTTACGACTTTTATGGCATATATTTTTCCATCCTTTCCATCTGTTTGTGTTTTTGGGTCTAAAGTGAATCTCTGTATAGACAGCAAATACTTGGATCCTGTTTTTCTTTTTAAATCCTTTCTGCCAAGCTCTGTTTTTTGACTAGAAAGTTTAATCAATTTACATTTT
Source organism: Cacajao melanocephalus (assembly GCA_963573385.1). Taxonomy (NCBI): domain Eukaryota; kingdom Metazoa; phylum Chordata; class Mammalia; order Primates; family Pitheciidae; genus Cacajao; species Cacajao melanocephalus. Next base: position 40,462 of record CAUYLG010023098.1, read on the forward strand.
AAAAAATTAATAAATATATATTATTATTGCATCTTAGGTTCTGGGGTACATGTAAGGAACATGCAGGATTGTTGCATAGGTACATACATAGCAATGTGGTTTGCTGCCTCCATCCCCATCACCTATATCTGGCATTTCTCGCCATGTTATCCCTCCCCAACTCCCTACCCCTCACTGTCCCTCCCTTAGTCGCCCAGCCACAGACCTCAGTGTGTGATGCTCCCCTCCCTGTGTCCATGTGTTTTCATTGTTCAATACCCACTTATGAGTGAGAACATGTGGTGTTTGATTTTCTGTTCTTGTGTCAGTTTGCTGAGAATGATGGTTTCCAGGTTCATCAATGTCCCTACAAAGGACATAAACTCATCATTTAAAAAAATTTTTTTTTAAAGAAAGAAAAAGAGAGAAAAGAAGAAAGAAAAAAAAGCAAAAGAAAGCAAAAAAAAAAAAAATGAAAGAGAGCAAGAAAGAGGAAGAGAAAGAGGGAGAGAGAACGGGATTCTTGTTCTATTGCCCAGACTAGAATGCAGTCTAAAAATGGGTATTAAAAACCTCTTTTATGCCAATAAGTGTGCTTAACAATGGAGACAGGAAGGAATAAGGGATGAAAATAACAAGCAGCCAACCAATATTTTATTTAAACCTGTGAAATGCTATGCAATTGCTGAGGAGTGATTTACTTCCAATTATGTGGTCACTTTTAAAATAGGTGGAATGTGATACTGAGAAAAATGTATGTTTTGAGATACAAGGTTTTTATTGCTGTTTTTGTTTTACTTTCATGTCGTTACTCAGGGAAATATTTTTTGCTAAGGTTTGCCTTTGGTACTCTAACCCAAGACAAAAGAATAGCTCCTTTTTTAGAGTTCTCATCATCTCATCACCCACAGCCTTAATGGTTATATTCCTTTTCCCCAGGTTTGCAGAGTTTTTTAGAATTGTCTCAAGGCTCAGTCCATACCAGTTGTTTTCCAGTGTACTCTCCTGAGAGACCAGGCACACTCAATTTATCTAGATGAGTTCCCACTTCTTTGCAAGTAGAGGTTCTGCTATCCAAGTGTAGCCAGAATAAATTAAATTATGTCTGTTAAGAGGCACTGTTCCACTCCTCTCCAGGGTGTGTGGTATATTTGAAATATGTGACCTAAAAGTCTATAGGCTCTTACCAAAAACCTTAGGCCAAATATATTTCAAAATTCAGAATTTTCCAGATTTTTGAAAAGTGATCTATATACCATACATTGCATAAAACCCTGAGCTATAACCTCTCATTAGTTCAAATCACATTCTGAACTGCAGCCTCCGGCTCCTGGGTCCAAGCAGTTCTCCTGCCTTAGCCTCCCATGTAGCTGGGATTACAGGTATGTGCCACCACACCTGGCTAATTTTTGTATCAAAAACATTGTTTAAAGATAAAGGAAAAATATTGGGCTGGGCATGGTGGCTCATGCCTGTAATCCCAGCACTTTGGGAGGTCAAGGCAGGAGGATCACTTGAGGCCAGGAGTTTGAGATGGCCTAGGTAACATAATGAGATCTCATCTCTACTAAAAATCAAAAAATTAGCTGAGTGTGGTGGCATATGCTGTGGTCTCAGCTACTTGGGATGCTGAGGTGGGAATATTTCTTGAGCTCAGGAGGTCAAGGCTGCAGTGAGTCATGATTACACCACTGCACTCCAGCCTGGACAATAGAGTGAGACGCTGTCTTCCAAAGAAAAGAAAAATGTTAAAAGAATGAGCTAGGCCAGCCTTGGTGGCTCACGCTTGTAATCCTAGCACTTTGGAAGGCCAAGGACAGGTGGATCACTTGAGGACAGGAGTTTGAGACCAGCCTGGCCAACATAGTGAAACCCCATCTCTACTAAAAATACAAAAAAATTAGCTGGGCGTGGTGGTGCACACCTGTAATCACAGTGACTCTGGAGGCCGAGGAATGAGTATCTCTTGAACCCAGGAGGTGGAGGTTGCAGTGAGCTAAGATAGTGCCACTGCACTCCAGCCTGGGTGACAGAGCAAGACTCTAAAAAAATAACAAATAAATTTGCCAGCATTTTAAAAAGAAGCAGTCGTTAACAGTTTTTTTTTTTTGTTGGAATCAATCACTGCTAATACCACCATCTTAAAAAAAAATTATTATCGATCCTGGCTAACATGGTGAAACCCCATCTCTATTAAAAATACAAAACATTAGCCGGGCATGGTGGCTTGCATTTGTAGTCCCAGCTACATGGGAGGCTGAGGCAGGTGGCAGAAGAATCACTTGAACCCAAGAGGCAGAGGTTGCAGTGAGCTGAGATTATGCTAGCCTGGACGACAAAGTGAGACTGTCTCAAAATAATAATTATTGTTATAATTATTATTATAACCTATACTAGATCCTGATTTATATTGATCTTTGATAGTAGAGGTGATATTAGAACATTTCTCTGTGTATTGTTTAACACCCTGGGCTGTATTCGCCTGCATGAAATTCTCAGTTGTCAAGACCTGTGCCTCAGGAGCTTCCACACGTATTCCATGGCTTGATTTCAGAACTCATGAAAAGGATAAACTAATTTGAATTTTAGTTATGTGTCATTCCCTAAACAAAGGATCTCAAAGCCATATCTTCCAATCTTGTATGTCTTCGTAGACACATAAAAAATAAGGGAAAAGCTCTATCTTGAGCACAGTGAATACTCAATAAAAAGGTATAAATTTTGTAAGGCAAATTGGGTTATGGCCCATCTGCAGCCAGCACACAATTTAAACCCCTTTACCTATTCCTAAAATGCTACTCAGTAATAAAAATTAAATGTCTCCATCAGTTGCCTCCTTTCTCATCTAGCTGCTCCCTACAAGTTAATTCTCTTTGAGCTCTGCCTTAATCTTTCAGTATATCTTCAATCTTTGTTTTAGATTCACTGTTTAGGCTACCAAGAACCTATGAATTACGTGAATTTTTTTATGAACAGTAATGAGAAAATTTTGTTTCAAGTAATTTTCAGTTGAGTCTTTTAACAGATACCGTGTCTGGATGCTTAAGATATTATATAGATACTATACCAGAATGTTTAAAATATTACCTCATTATAGCCTATCAAACCTATGGAGATAGGTGACATTTTCACTAGTTTTCAGATGTAGCTAAGACTCAGATAATTAACATGCCCAAGATCATAAAGCTAGTAGTACCATAAAATGGCATACAGTGGATTCAAACTGTATATCTGCCTCAAAAACCTATTCTTGGACTCTTCAGAATATCTCTTTCTACTTTTACAGATTACATTCCTCTAGCTATGTACATTTCATTTATATCTATGTCCAGAGTTTAACATTTGAATGTTCCTGATTTTGAGAACAAACGTAAATTTGAATGCCCAGATTAATTTGCAAAGCAAATGAATAATAAACTTCGTTCCCAGACTTCTGATAACCCAAAGAATGAATTAGAATATAAAATACAAATGTAAAGATGGTTAGATTTGAATTTTGATTATTTTGCCCTATTTCAGTTCATTTGTCATCATTACAATCTAGCTTTAGCTGGAATGTCTGTATAGAGCAAAAAACTTTAAACCCTGCCTCATCACAATTTCCCAAACAAAAATATTAATTTTTAAAATCCTAGTAATTCTTTTGCGCGATCTCATAACTTATCAATTTTGAGTTAGGAGATCTTGCAAAAGAAGTACTAGGCCAGGTGTGGTGGTTCATGCCTGTAATTTCAACACTTTGGAGGATTACTTGAGCTGAGGAGTTCAGGAGGAGCCTGGGCAACATAGTGAGACCTTGTCTCTAGGGAAAAAAAAAATTAGCTGGGCATGGTAGTACACACCTGTAGTTCCAGCTACTCAGGAGGCTGAAGTGGGAGGGTCACTTGAGGCCGGAAGTTGAGACTGCAGTGAGCCATGATCAGAATTTCTAAAATTCTTTTCATTCTATAATTTTGCTGCTTTCTCTATTAAAAGCTTCTTTGAGTAATTCATATTTTTTAAAAATTTCCTAATTATCTCAATAAACTTTGTTTTTCTTGGGTCTTTAGGAATTTAGAGAGAATTAAAAGAGTTTTGTGTTTAATAGCTCTGATTCTGAATCAGACAATTAAGGTTGTAACATTTAATATCTAGGCCATCCAGGGAAAAATTACTTAACCTCTCTGAGCCTTTGTTTTCTTTTCTATAAAATGGTTTGGGACCCACATCATTAAGCCTGTTAAAAAAAAAAAAAGTTACATGAAGCACTTTCCATAGTACCTTGCACAATAGGAGTTAGCTATTACTATTGTTTACTTAGATTTTGCGGTTTGTTCTTTGTAAATCAGAATCATAGCATTTTATAGCTAGAAGAAACCTTTGGTGATCATTTGATCTAACACCCTTATCTTTCATATGAAGACATTAAATCCTGGAGAAAGGGCAAAAGCTGGCTTGAGGTTTGGTGGCAAGTTGATGATGGACCTCTAACTTGATGAAATCTAGTATCCTGGGGCAGGGGGGCGGTACAGGATTGTGTTGCTGTTATTTTATTGTTTTGTTCTTACTTCTCTTTAATGATTCTTTACTCACATTGAAACTATTAGATTGTTTCCATTTTTATTTATGCAATGATTTTAGCATTATAGTAGATTGGCATGAATACTTTTTTCTTCTTTGCTTACCTTAACTAGCTTCCTTCCCCTTCAGAAAGATAATTCCATCACACCCAAAAAGATAAGTCCACAGTATTAGAAATTATGCTTTTGTGTTCAACAGTGTAAGACAAAAAGCTTATGGTCTTTAATGGTTTCATATTGTCGTCTTGCTCTTCTGGTAACTTTCTGTGATGTTAGGACATTGCTTCCAGCAGTAGTGGAGCATGCCTCATGTTTTGAGTGCTGATTAAATGAAGGCCCTCTGGTCCACCTACAAAGCAGTGGTGGTTGCAATAAGGATAGCAGTATTTTTATCTTTGTTCTCTCTTGTGTTGTAGAGCCGACAATTAGAGTCAGAAACTGGGACCACAGAGGAGCACAGTCTAAATAAGGAAGCTCGAAAATGGGCCACACGTGTGGCACGTGAACATAAAAACATTGTTCACCAACAACGGGTAAGTATAAGAGAAGGTCCTAGTTAGTTCACCTTAAGCCAAATGTCAAACCAGTTTAAGAAGCTGAGTTTTATTAAATGTGAAAAATACCCTTATATGTGTTTTGTTGTTGTTGTTCTTGTTTTTGAGACAGAGTCTTGCTCTGTCACCCAGATTGAAAGGCAGTGGAGTGAACATGGCTCACTGCAGTTTCAACCTCCTGGGCAGAAGCAGTCCTCCCACTTAAGCCTCCCAAGTAGCTGGGACCACAGGCACATGCCACCATGCCTAGCTAATTGTTTTTAGGTGTTTTGTAGAGATAGGATCTTGCCATGTTTCCCAGTCTAGTCTCAAACTTCTTTGCTCAAGCATTATATGTGTTTTTTCTGTACGTTCTCAACACTCAGCAGTATGCTGTCAGCTCTCTACTCATGTTGGATGTCCTTAAGCCCTCCATCAGCAATGCAATTATTCACCTGTTTACCATAAAATTGCCGAAGAAAAGCTGTGATAGTGTATTATGGGCAGGGGAAGAGACATATGTTGAATGTAGGTTTTCGTCCCTCAAGACATATTTTTTGAAGACATAATTATAGATTTTATGAGAATATATGTTTGGCTGGGCACAGTGGCTCATGCCTGTAATCCCAGAACTTTGGGAGGCTGAGGCTGGTGGATTGCTTGAGCCAGGAATTTGAGACCAGCCTGGGCAACATGGCAAAAACCCGGTCCCTACAAAAAAATTTAAAAATTACCCAGGCATGGTGGCACACACCTATATTCCCACCTACTCAGCAGGCTGAGGTTGGGGAGGATTCTTGAGCCTGGAAGGTTAGAGGTTACAGTGAGGTAAGATCATGCCACTGCACTCCAGCCTGGGTGACAGAGCAAGACCCTGTCTCAAAAAAAAAAAAAAAACAAAGAAAATATATCTCTAAGACTAAACTCTAAGCACAAAGAAATTATTTTAAGCATAGTACTTTTTTCTCTATTTCATTTATTGATACCTATATCCTTCTCATTCTTTGCCTTCACGTCTTACTTCTCAAAAGAATTGCCTATGCTTATTCTATAGAATCTCACCTCCCACTTACTTTTCAGCCCATTACATTTGAGCTTTCCTTTCCTTTCCTTCCCCTGTACTGCTTCATAATCTAAGCTTACCGAAATCACCAATGAATTCTGTGTTGCTAGCTTCAAAATGGACACTTTGATTTCTCATATTTCTTAATCTGTCAACAGTTTCATCACAATTGACAACTCCCTTTGTCTTAAAATGTTATCTTCTCTAGTCATCCACAATTCAACCTGGCTTTGTCCTGGCTTTCCTTCTGCCTTTCTGGCCATACGTAGATTTTTTTCATAGGTTCCTCTTTCTCCGTCCAACAATTAAATATTCAGTTTCTCAGATTTCTATACTTGGTTATCTTGTTTTCTTATTCTTTACCCTCATATATGCAGTCTCAATCACTTCCATGGTTTTACTTTACCAACAAATCATAAATTAATATCTCCAACATTGGGACTTGCTACTACTATATATCCGTATAATCTTTTGCCTGTTTTGACATCTTCTTTTCACTATCTGACAGGCATCTCAGATTCAATGTACCGCTTATGTAATGTTGCTTAACAAACCACCTCAAACTTAATGCCATAGAACAGAGAGTTTTTACATTATGATTATGTCTCACTAATCTGAGTATGGGGTGGCCTCAGCTTAGCAGTTTTCCCTTGGGGTCTCTTATGTGGCAGCAATCAGATAGTGGCTGGTCCTGGTTATCTCACAGGCTTCCCCACTAAAGGGACTCTCTGTAGTAATTTGCTGCTAGTCAGTCTATAATTATTTCAAAATGTTCAAAAAATAAATAAATGAAAAAAATATATGGCTGCTAGTCACTAAAGCCTTTTGAATTACCTAAATAATCACTTAAGGAAGACGAAAAGTAAAAAACAGTCATCATTATTGTCCTATTTTCTTTAATAGGTTCTAAATGATCTGGAGTGTCATGGAGTTGCTGTATCAGAACAAAGCCGAGCAGAGCTGGAACAGAAAATAGATGAAGCTAGAGAAAATATTCGTAAAGCAGAGGTAAAGTGGCAGCTAATTGTGGCATTTTGCCTAGATCTAATGACACTGTCACAGCTGTGATATGCACCTTTAAAACTGAGTTTCTTCATACACTGAGATGAAGGTGATTCACTGTCTTCATTCATGTCCACAGTAGTATTTGTTAAGTACCTGCTCTGTGAAAGGCAGTACCTGTAACAAAAAGACACTGAACATGCTATAAAGTTTACAGTCATGTAACATTAAACACAGATTTAAGTCACAATGAAGACATTAATTTTAAAATTTCTACAAGGTACATAATAAACCACAGAAATTAATGGTAGAAAAATTTATATATATATATATATATATATACATATATATATATATATATATATATATGTATATATATACACACACACACACATCAATTTAGATATATCTATCTCCTTATACATGTTCAGAGCTTAGGAAATCTCCCCTATATGGAAGGTTCCCTGGATCCAGGGGCATGAGCTAGGCTTTTAAGAATAGGGTAGATTTGGTTAAGCAGAGATGGGAAAAAATTTATAATAGTGGATTTTAATTTTTTGTGGAGTCATGAGACCTTTGAAAGTTGAATGAAAGGTGTGAAACATTCTCTCCCACACACAGAAATGTACATTTTATGTATAGTGTTTAGAGTTCATATGCCTGAGGCTAATACTCCCTGCTGTGCATAGGGAGAGGTTGAGCTAGGAAACAAGAAAATATTACCAAATGAGGAAGACACAGGGTGTAATTTGGTAGCTGGATGTGATTAGAGTAGAGGATTTTTTTTTTTTTGAGAGCGAGTCTTGCTCTGTCGCCCAGCCTGGAGTGCAGTGGTGCAATCTCGGCTCACTGCAACCTCCGCCTCCCAGGTTCAAGCAATTCTCCCACCTCAGCCTCCCGAGTAGCGCCACCACAGGCGTGCGCCACCACACCCAGCTAATTTTTTGTATTTTTAGTAGAGACGGGGTTTCATCATGTTAGCCAGGATGGTCTTGATCTCCTGACCTCGTGATCCGCCCACCTCGCCCTCCCAAAGTGCTGGGATTACAGGCATGAGCCACCGCGCCCGGCTAGAGTAGAGGATTTTTATGAGGAAATGTGGTAGAAAGTAAGTAAACTCATCGTGGTTAGGGCCAGTTCATGGAGGACCTGTGCACACACTTTTATCTACTCAGCAGCAACATGTTAAAGGGTTATGGAGGTAAATATTTATAAAAGACTGACACCCTTCAGCCATCAAAAGATTATGTTCTTGTTAGAAAGGCATAAAGAATGCCAAAGATAACTAAGATGGTAAAGCATAAATGCTGAGGAGTGGTGCATAAAGTATAGTTAAAGAACCCAGAGAACACAGAAATCACTCTAGGGGGGATTGTTGTGGAGGTAACACACAAGAGGCAAACTTAAGATGTATACTGGTTGATCAATAGTATTTGATTAGTCAGAGAAAAGGGGATAGCAGATTGATGTCATGCGACTTCAAGAGGTAGAACTTGAACCAAAAGATGAAAGTAGGAAGGAAGCAGATGTGAGTTTAGTATTGAGAAATACTTTCTAATAGTCAGATCTTCCCAAAGACAAAATAAGTACCCCTGGGACATAGTGCAGCCTGTAAGTGTGTGAGAAGATTCTGGGCACACATCTTTCAGGGAAATAAATAGGGATTCCCCATACAAGGAATCCCTGCATTGGTTTAAGTTTAATCTAAATTAGTGGTTTTCTAACACTCCCTTAGAACTCTAGAGGTTTTGAGAAAGTGCTTCAGTGGTTGTGGGGTAAAGGGAGAGACAGCATAGGCAAGCATAGAGAATATGAGCATGTTTTTGGCACAGCCCCATTGAAGTGATCTGAATCAGAACAGGCTTGCCATCTGCCTGAGCTGGAAAAACTCTAGTAACCCCACTTCCACTTCATTCCTGGCACAGTCTAATCAACAACCTCCATAGTGAGGAGGGCAGGGTGTGCAGTTACTAGTCATTTTCCTCTCTGAATTCAGGGTCATGGCTAAACCACTGTCCTAGGGTGCTGGCCAAGTAGTGTTGGCAGGCCCTCGCCTACTCCAAGAAACACTGGCCTTTGGTAGAAGAGTTATTCCTGTTGTTCGTTTCTCCATGCTCTAGATGAAGCCAGTTTTTCAGGACCTTGGTGGAACAGGAGTAATTATTTTGAGACAAGTCTCAGAGATTTTCTGAAGAGTATTTTGTGTATTTTCCATTTCTAGACTCCATGCATGGTGTCACCAACCAGTACCCTAACTCCACCAAACCTCCCGCCATCCCTAGTAGTAGCAGTAGTGGGTATCAGGCTCACAGAGTCTTTATTTAGGCCGAATGACCTATTGTTTCCATAGTGTACTAAACTAGACTGTGTTTGTTAGTTTCAAACTAAAAACATGAAGTGAAATTCTCATCACACAATATCTTACCTCTTCTAATTTTACATCTGCATTCTCAAAGATAGTTTTCTTACCAAAAATGTGGAATATAGTATGCTAAAACCATGATAGCAGATCCATTTTCTTTTTTGAATATCTGTAGCATTTAATTAATTTTACTGTTAGCATAAAATAATCTCTCACTTGGTTTCTACTTACTAGATGCAAAAAATAGCCTAACTAAAATTAGCCAGTAAAGATGAGGGCATATTTATTGGGGTAGTGCTTACAGGATTATCATAATAAAATTTTTGGATAGACTAGACCATGAGAGTCTTCAAAGGAATTAACAATAATGGTTTCTGCACAAACCCTTTTCCTTTCTTCTGCCTATATTATCATCTCCATTGATTTTTCTCTTTTCATTTGATAGTTATTTATTTATTATAAATACCTACACAAAAGAGATAAAGCTGGTTATATAAAATGTGAGGCCTCATTATTTCAAAGTTAATAACAAGAGTGACCCTGCTATTAAAACAAAAGTTTTAGGCCTGGTGCAGTGGTTCATGCCTATAATTCCAACACTTTGGGAGACCGAGGCAGGAAGATTGCTTGAGCTCAGGAATTTAAGACCAGCCTGGGCAACACAGTGAGACCTCATCTCTACAAAAATGAAAAGAAATTAGCTGGTTGTGGTGACATGTGCCTGTAGTCCCAGCTACTTGGGAGGCAGAGGCTTGATCCTGGGAGGTCCGTCTGCAGTGAGCCATGATTGGACCCCTGCACTCCAGCTTGGGGAACAGAGCAAGACCCTATCTCTAAGTAAGTAAATACATCTATACAGATAGATACAGATATATTTCTAATCATATTATTTCCAAATTTACATTACCTCTGGGCCTATTATTGTGAAGTTTCACTGTATTCGTGCTGTTAGCAGACCTCTTGACTAATCACTTACATCGTTTTTTACTGAAAATTTTCAAACGTACAGAAAATACGAAGAATAAACGTGTTGCACATTGACCACTGTTAAAAAAAAAAAAGAATAATAAACATGTATTTCCTAACATCTAGATTCAACTATTGTATCTTGCAAAACTGGCTTTACGTGTTTGTTAGATTGATGAATTAATTGTGTTCTGTAAAATGAAAGTTAGGTCTTAAGGTCTGATTAGAGGCAGGTTAGTATTTTAGGCAAAATAGTTCATAGATGATGTTAATGTTTTTCATCACATAATTATAATATCAAGTTGTCCCGCTATTAATGATACTAACAGTAGTCACTTAATAAGGTGATGTGCTACCAGATCTTTCCATGATAAAGATCTTTCTTTCCTCTTGGCTATTAGCAAGTGCTAGTCACCTCCAGCAGAAATAAATGGGTATTTTTTTTCCTTGGGTATTATTATGACCTTATTTTTAAAAAATATATTTTTTTGAGACAGGATCTCACTCTGTCACCTAGGTTGGAGTGCAGTGGCATGATCTCAGCTTACTGCAGCCTCAACCTCTGGGCTCAAACAATTCTCCCACCTCAGCCTTCTGAGTAGCTGGGACTACAGGTGCACACCTCAGCCTCCTAAGTAGCTGGGACTACAGGAGCATACCACCATGCCCGGTTAATTTTTCTTTTTTTTTTTGTAGAGATGGGATTTCGCCATGTTGCCCAGGCTGGTCTCGAACTTGCGGGTCAAGCAGTCCGCCTGCCTTGGCCTCCCAAAGTGCTGGGATTACAGGCATCAGCCACTGCCTCTGACTTGTCAGTCTTTTTAAATTTAGCCATTTGAGTGTATGTGTAATGGTTTCTCACTGTGTTTTTGAATTGCATTTGGCTACAGACTAGTAATATTAATGATGCTGAACATCTTTTTATAAGTTTATTAACCATTCATATATCCCCTTTAGTAAAGTATTTGTTAATATCTTTCCCCAAATTTGGATTGGTCTTATTTCTGAGTTATAACAATTCTTTATGTTTTCTGGATGCTAGTCATTGTTTAGATACATGTATTGCAAATATTTTCTCCAGTCTTTGGCTTACCTTTTCATTTTTCAGATTGGAAACTTTTAATTTTGATGAGATCTAATTTATGAATTTTGTCCTTTATGATTATTGCTTTTTATGTTCTAAGAAATTTTCGCCTGATCAAGGCTGTGATATATTCTCTTATGTTTTCTTCTAGTTTAAGCTTTTCTTTGTGGACTATGATCCTAAACATTTCAAGTTGAATTGTTAAGGTCTGTTATGAGTTAAGGGTCATGGTTTTCTTTTGTTTTGTTTTTTTTCCTGTACAGATAGCCAGTTGCTCCACCATCATAGTTTAAAGAGTATGCTTTTCCCATTATCTTTGCACCTATATTGAAAACAACTAATCATATATATATATGAATATTTTCTAGATTGTATTCAGTTCCATTGGTCTATATGTCTGTACTTATGCCAGTATCACAGTCTTAATGACATTATAAGTCTTGAAATCAGATGGTATAATTCCTCCAACACTATTTTTGTTTTAGAATTATTTGGACTATTCTCATTGCCATCAGCTTCTAAAAAAAAAGACTGTGGGCATTTTGATTGGGATTGCATTGAATCCACAAATAATTTAAGGAGAACTGACTTCTCAACAATATTAAATCTTTTAATTCATGAACATGATGTGTCTTTCCATTTATTTAGGCACTCTTTATTTTCGTTTTTTGGCTTCTTAATTTTTTATTGATACAAAATAATTGTTCATATTTATGGGGTGCATGTGATATTTTGATACATGCATACAGTGTATAATGATCAAATTAGAGTAATTATCACCTCAGACATTTATAATTTCTTTGTATTTAGAACATTTCAATTTTTCTAGTTATTTTGAAATATATAATAAATTATTAATTATAGTCACCCTGCTAAGCTATTAAACACTAGAACTTAATCCATCTGTCTGTTTGCTTCTTTCTATTCCCCAATCTCTCTTCATCTCCTTCTCCCTAATCCTTCCCAGCTTCTGATAACCATCATTCTACTCTTTACTTCTTTAATTAACATTTTTTAGCTCCCACACATGAGTAAGAACATGTGATATTTGTCTTTCTGTGCCTTGTTTAATTCACTTAGCATAATGACCTCCAGTTCCATTCATACTGCTGTAAATGACAGGATTTCATTTTTTTTATGGCTGAATAGTATTCCATTGTGTACATATACCACATTTACCTTATCCATTGATAGATACTTAGGTTGATTTCTACATCATGGCCACTGTGAATAGTGCTGTAATAAAGATAGGAGGAAGGTATGACTTTGATATACTGATTTTCTTTCCTTTGGGTACCCAAAAGAAGGATTGCTGGATTATATAGTAGTTCTATTTTTAGTCTTTTGAGAATCCTCCATGCTATTTTCCATAATGGCTGTACTAATTTACATTCCCACTGACAGTGCATAAGAATTCCCTTTTATCTGCATTTTCACTAGCAGTTGTTATTTTTTGTCTTTTTAATAACAGTGATTCTAACTGGGGTCAGATGATAATCTGATTTTGGTTTTGATATCAGATTTTGATTTGCATTTTACTGATGATAAGTGATGTTGAGTATTTTTTCATATACCTGTTGGTTATTATGTCTTCTTTTGAGAAAAGTGGTTACAGATCCTGTGGCCACTTTTTGATAAGATTACATAGTATTTTGCTATTGAGTTGTTTCAGTTCTGTGTATATTCTGGATATTAGTCCCTTGTTGCATGAATAGTTTGCAAGTATTTTCTTACATTCTGTAGGGTCGTCTGTTAACTCTGTTGATTGTTTCCTTTGCTGCATAGAGTTTTTAATTTAATATAGTCCTATTTGTCTATTTTTTGTTTTGTTGCCTGTGGCTTTAAAATCTCAGCCATAAAATCTGTCTTGACCAATGTCCAGAAGCATTTCCCCTATGGTTTTTTTTTTTTTTTTTGAGACAGGGTGTTACTGTTGCCCAGGCTGGAGTGCAGTGGCATGATCACAGCTCACTGTAGCCTTGGCCTCCTCAGGCTCAGGTGATCCCTTCACCTCTGTTGCTAATGGAGATGGGGTTTCGCCATGTTGCCCAGGCTGATCTCGAGCTCCTGGGCTCAAGCGATCCACCAGCCTCAGCCTCCCAAAGTGCTAAGATTACAGGCATGAACCACTGTGCTCAGCCATAATATTGGGTCTTATGTTTTCAGTTTTTAATCATTTTGGGCTGATTTTTGTATATGGTGAGAGATAGAGATCTAGTTTCATTCTTTGGCATGTGGGTATTCAGTTTTCCCAGCAGCATTTTTTGAAGAGAGGGTGTCCTTTCCCCAGTGCAAGTTCTTGGCACCTTTGTGAAAAATTGGTTGGCTGTAAGTGCATTATTTCTGGGGCCTCTATTCTGTTCCATTGGTCTGTGTATCTGTATTTATGACACTACCATGCTGTTTTGGTTACTAAAGTCAAGTAGTATATTACTTCCAGCTTTATTGTTTTTGCTCAGAATTGCTTTGGCTATTCATGGTCTTTTGTGATTCCATATACATTTTAGAATTTTTTTTTCTATTTCTGTAAAGAATGTAATCAATTTTGATAGGAATTGCACTGAACCTGTAGATGGCTTTGGGTAGTATGATCATTTTAGCAATATTAATTCTTCTGATTTATGAGCATGGATTCATTTGTTTGTGTTCTCTTCAATTTCTTTCATCAGTGTTTTGTAGTTTTCCTTGTAGAGATCTTTCACCTCCTTGGTTAAATTTATTCCTGGGTTTTTTTTTTTTTTTTGAGCGGGGGTTGGTTTTTTTTTTTTTTTTTTTTTTTTTTTTTGGCTTGTTTTGTTTTTGGTAGCTATTGTAAATAGGATTAATTTCTTGATTTCTTTTTTTTTTTTTTTTTTTTTTTGGAGACAGAATTTCACTCTTGTTGCCCAGGCTGGAGTGCAATGGCACAGTCTCTGCTCACTGGAATCTCCACCTCTGGGTTCAAGTGATTCTCCTGCCTCAGTCTCCTTAGTAGCTGGGATTACAGGCATGAGCCACCATGCCCTGCCCATTATGTCTTGATATATCTTTTCTGCCCTCTTCTGTGATTCCAGTTACACAAATATTAAATCACTTGATACTATCCTACATGTCATGTGCAAAGCTCATTCCACTCATTTTTATTTGGCCTTATTTTTTATCTCAGTCTCAGTTTGATGAATTATTATTAGTGTCTGTAAAACTTATGGGTATTTTGTCTATAGGGTATAAACTATACTGTTAAAGCCATCTTGTGAATTTTTATTTCAAATGTTATATTTTTAGCTCTATAATTTCTATTTGGTTCTTCTTTATCTTCCAGTTCATTCCTGTCTTCATGTTTTCCTTTAAACCTCTAAGAATATTTATAAGAGCAGTTTTAAAGTTCTTGTCTACTCATTCCGTCATCTCTCATTTCACTCTTTCTATTGACTGATTTTTCTCTTGGCTCTTGTTTTTCTGCTTTTCAAATACCTACTAAGGTTTTACTGCATCTAGAGATAGTGACTGTTTGGTCATTAACTTTGTAGATTCTATTTTCTTCTTATAAAGACTTGAGTTTTGTTTTGGCTACCAGGTCAGTTACTTGCAGATCAGTTTGATCATTTTGAATCTTGTTTTTAAACTTTGTTTGGGTTGGTCTAGAGATAAATTTAGAGATAAATTAGCCCTGTACTAATGCCATGGGTATCCACCAAGTTCTCTCAACTCTGACTAGATAGAGTTGAAATATCTTTTTTTTTTTTTTTTTTTTTAAGGAATCTCACTCTGTCTCACAGGATTGAGTACAGTGGCAGTGATCTCAGCTCACTGCAACCTCCACCTCCTGGGTTCAAGCAATTCTTCTGCCTCAGCCTCCCAAGTAGTTGGGATTACAGGTGCCTGTCACCACACCCAGCTAATTTTTTTAAAATGTATTTTTAGTAGAGATGGGTTTCACCATGTTGGCCAGGCTGGTCTTGAACTCCTGACATCAACTGATCTGCCCACCTTGGTTTTTCCCAAAGTATTAGGATTACAGGTGTGAGCCACAACAGAGTTGTAATATTGTCTAACCCTGTACAAGCTCTAAGAATTTTTCAGTTCATAGCTCTACTGTAGATGTTCTTTTCATGGTGGTTATTATTTGCCCCTCCTCCTGGAGTTTCACCCAACATCATTTCAACTGATTATACATTTTTATCCATTTAGTGTATTATCAATTTCAGTGGTCATTTTAAGTCCCATATAATCTGAATTCTGCCCCATATTATCTGAAACTGGGAGTCCATTGAGCTGACTTTTGTGTACTTTTGACATTACCCCCATTAGTCCTTGAACACTTTTTTTCTAGCGCAAGTTACCACAAGTTCACTTTGTGGTTTTCCTGCCCAGACTTAGAATTAGCTGTTTCTCCAAGAAGCTCCGATTCTGTTAATAGAAAATGGTATTTAGACACTAAAGCCTGGGCTGTGAAGGTGCTTATTGTTCTAAGTATCACTTTTTTAAAAAAATCTTTTCTTTGTTGTTAGAGCTAGAGACAACTTTTTTAAAATCATGAGTCCGTGTTGATATTTTCAATTAAAATGGACAGTTAGAGGGATTTTATTTATTTTTAGAGACAGGGTCTCAATATATTTCCCAGACTGGAATGCAGTGGCTATTCAAAGGCACAATCATGGTGTACTACAGCCTTGAACTCCTAGACTCAAACGATCCTCCTGCCTCAGCCTCCAAAGTAGTCGTGACTACAGGTACATGCCATTATGCCCAGCTGGAGGGATTTTATTAAACCTCTTTGATTTTACATATATTTATGTCTTTTTTTCCTCTTACACTAAAAAGTTTTATTCCTAATTATATTTTCATATAATGTTATTTGCTTTATATATCTTTTGAATTTTTTATTTATTTATTTATTTTAGACAGGATCTCACTCTGTCACCCAGGCTGGAGTGCAGTGGTGCTCACTGCAGCCTCCATCTCCCAGGCTCAAGCAATCCTCCCACCTCCATTCCCAAATAGCTGGGACTACAGGCATGTGCCATCACACCCAGCTAATTTTTGCATTTTTTGTAGAGACAGGCTTTCCCCATGTTTCCCAAGCTAGTTTTGAGCTCCTGGGCTCTTGAGTTCCCAGGCTAGTCTTGAGTCTGCCTGCCTCAGCCTCCAAAGTGTTGAGATTATAGACCTGAGCCACCATGCCCATCTTGCTTTGTATGTTATAGAATAATAACTGCAGTATATATTAAGCACTTTCAGAACTACAACATGAATATTGCTATTAATAGTAAACCATTGAGTGAAAGTTTAGATTTCTTTATAATTCTCTTTGAATATAGAATAAATATATCTCTAAAAGATTTTCTGCTTCTTGTAATGGGGTACCAGCTTATATAAGACTAATTATTTTAGATGACAATATGGGGTAAAAATATTAAAACAAAAAGTATTTAGTAGAACTGGAAAATGACCTAAAGCATATAAAACCTGGAGAAGAATTTCTCCTTGAAAGAATGGGACTATACTTGGTGACATTTCCATTATATAGTTCTGCATCTGCGAGGAGCAACACAACCAGAATTTAAGCAGAACCTCCGTCTTACTGGCCTGAAGGTGGATGTCATTTGGAAAGCCTTTCCAAATCCTTAGCTTATACCTGAGTACATAGGAGGAACAGAGACTCCAAGGAGCTTGGCAGGAAACAATAACTGAAAGGCAGAAAACCCAGGAGAAATTTTATCTGTTGTTTATCACAGGAGAACAAACACTAATCATTAAAAAACTGAAGTGGCAAAACCTCGTCTCTACAAAAAATACAAAAGTTAGCTGGGTGTGGTGGTGCACACCTGTAGTCCCCGCTACTGAGGACGCTAAGCTGAGGTGGGAGGATGAGCCCAGGAGGTTTAGGCTGCACTGAGCCGTGATTGTACCACTGCACTGCAGCCTGAGCAACAAAGTGAGACCCTGTCTCAAAAAAAAAAAAAAAACCCTGAAGTGATTATATTAATGTTAGACAAAATACGTTTTAGAACAAGGAATATTAAGAAGGTTAATTCATAATGATTTTTAAAGGTATTTCAGCAAGAATATATTACAGTCCTGGATGTATATATAATAATGCTACAAAATATATGAAGCAAAAACTGGCAGAACTGAAAGAAGAAATAGACAAATCTACAATCGTAGTTGGAGACTTCAGCGTCCCTCTTTTAGTAATAGAACAAGAAGATAGAAAATCAATAAGGACAGAGAAGATGAACAATATCATTAATGAACTTTACCTGATTGGCATTCATAGAACACTCCACTGCATATGAGTAGAATATGTGTTCTTTTAAAGTACACATAGAACATTCGACAAGACCATAAACTGGACCATAAACCTGTTTCAATAAGTTTAAAAGGATTGATATTATACATAGTAAGTTCTCTGATTAATTAGACTTAAATTAAAAATCCATAACAGAACAGTGGCTAGAAAATGCCCAAATACTTGGAGATTACATCATTCAAACACAGTAATCTGTTGCTGCCTTTGAAAACCACCCCAAACTTTATGGCAAAAACAACCATGGTATATTATCTGTTACCATTCTGGGTACTGACTGTGCATTTCTTTTATTCTTTTATTTTCTTTTGAGACCATCTCACTCTGTCTCACAGGCCAGACTGCAGCCTTAGCTTCCTAAGCTCAAGCAATCCTCCAATCTCAGCCTCCCGAATAGCTGGGACTACAGGCATATACCACCAAACCCAGCTAATATTTTATTTTTATAGAGGCAGGGTCTCGCTATTTTGCCCAGGCTGGTCTCAAACCTCAAATTCCTGGGCTCAGCAGTACTCCCTCCTCAGCCTCCCAAAATGTGGGGATCACAGATGTGAGCCACCATACCAGGCCATCTGGTTATTTCTTTTGCTGGTTTTGCCCGAGATTACTCAAGAAATTACATTCAACTAGATGATTGGCCAGAAGGCTGGGCTCAGCTGGGATGGTTGGGCCTTTTCCCCATGTGGTCTATCGTCAGCATATAGGTTAAACTGGACTTCCCCAGCATGATGACAGCATATTTCAAGAAGTCCAGTCCACCTACTGAGAGTCCTCTGCTTCCATTAAATTGGCAAACGCCCCACTAGCATATCACATGGACAAGCATAGAATCATGGTGGGAGTGGACTACATGGATACCAGGAAACATGATTCTTTGGGAACCTTTAATATAACAACTTACCACAGTTGGTGTGACCTTGATTAAATCATTTTTCTCATCTATAAAATGGAGTTTTGGGGCTAGGCAGGGTGGCTCATACCTCTGATTCCAGCATTTTGGGAGGCCAGGGCAGGAGTATCATTTGAGGCCAGGAGTTTGATACCAACCTGGGCAACATAGCAAAACCCCATCTCTACAGAAAATTTTAATATTAGCTAGGTGTGGTGGCATGTGCCTCTGGTCCCAACTACTCAGGAGAAATTCTAGGTTATAGTGAGCTATTATTGCACCACTGCACTCCAACTTGAATAGCAGAGCGAGACCCTGTCAAATAAATGATAGTTAGCTAGATGGAGTTTATAATATTGACCCCTAGAATTGCTTTCTGGATTAAATGAAATACAAGATGATACAGTTCTTAGTACATATGATAAAAGCTGTTTGGAGCTTATTTTTTTAAGGTACCAAAGATGGAGTAGTACCTTTTATCTACCAAGTACTGTTATCTACCATTATTGATGATATTCTACAAGTAAAGCACTGTCCTAAATAGTAGTATAATACACACAGTTCTATTCCTTAGGGAAGAGATATGTTGAAGGAAAATGAATTAAGTCCAAATCAGATTTACAGACTTTAAAACTATCAAAAAATTTTATAAATTCAACTATAGCTTGACACTTATATATGCTTATGTTAAATTTTGTGTTAAAATCTAGGTAATTGTATTTATAAACCAAGATTATGTATCCTAAAAGATCTGGATTTTTAAAATATTATTTTTAAAAGCTCTGCCTCTTTAAAGGTTCCAAAAATGAATTAGTCACGTAGTATCTGGAATGCCATCAAGTTTACAGAGAGGTATGTTCTGAAAATTTTTAATCAGTTGGCTAATCATGAAAATTCATTTGAAAACACTAGAAAGTTCTGCTTTTATACAATTTTTAACTTATAAGCAACTGAAATCCTAAAGGGAAGTTAGCAGTGTTTAATTCTGGAACCGCAGTCTAAATCTGAGTTGGCAAATCCCATGTTTATCCGTTGTTTGGTAAAATACTGACAAAATCAATCTTATAAAAACTAGATCTTGAATAGCTACTTTAAAAAAAATAGAATGCACTGAATACTTCTCTCTTTTCTGCTTCAGCAATGAAATGACTTGCATATGTGATTTCTAAGAATTTGTTTACTCTTTTAAAAAAAATAAATTTCATTTTTTTATAAATGAATACTAAAGGTCAGTCACAGTGGCTCACACCTGTAATCTTAGCATTTGGGAGGCTGAGACAGGAGAATCACTTGAGGCCAGAAGTTCAAGACCAGCCTGGGCAACATAGTGAGATGGCTGTCTCTACAAAAAATTTTTTTAATTAGCCAGGCATGGTGGCATACGCTTGTAGTCCTAGCTACTGGGAAGGCTACAGTGGGAGGATCACTTGAGCCCAGCAGTTCGAGGCTGCAGTGAGCTATCATCATACTGCTGCATTCCAGCCTGGGCAACAGTGAGACCCTGTCTCTTAAAAAAACAAAAGCATACTAGAATGGTGCTAGGACAAGTGAATATCCATATTCAAAAGAATGAAGTTTAACCCTGTTGAAAGAGAAACTTAGGCACATTAAATTTTTCTTATTTGAGAAAATAATGATAATTAATTGGGCAGCACCAGATCATACGCAGTTCAGGGTTCCACCAATGGAATGCCAGAGGAATGCTTTTATAGCGTGAACTCAGAAGCAAAACAAAGCAAATATTTCATTGGTTAAAGTGGCACAGTAGTAACCTTTTTTGGATCATTCCAGTGGAAAGTTTCTAATTAGAAGGTAGTTGGCAGTTTTTGATTGATCAAGCTTTAGTTTTGTTTTACGATTTATGCTGAGTTGAGTTTCGGTTTGCTTATATAGGAATCCAGAATGTTGGAGCTGCCTCAGCTTAATGACCTTCCAGTTAATTATCTTAACAACCCCACTTTACATCATATACACAAACTAACTCAAAATGAACACCTAAATGTAACAGCTAAAGCTAATAAACTTACAAAAAAAGCACAGGGGTAAATCTTTGTGGCCTTGGATTAGTTAACACCAAAGCCTAAGCAGCAAAAGAAAGACTAGATGAATGCGACATCATCAAAATTTAAAACTTTCATGTTTCAAAGGACACTATCAAGAAAATGAAAGACAGCCCACAGAATGGGGGAAAATATTTGCACATCATGTATCTGCTAAGAGACTTGCTTCCAGAATACATTTAAACTCTTAGTAATAAAAAGGCAAAGAAATTACTCAGCTTAAAGATGGGAAAAGGATCTGAATAGACATTTATCCAAAGAAGATGTACGAAGCACCAATAAATAAGCACATGAAAATATTCTTTTTTTTTTGAAGACAGAGTCTCACACTATCACCCTGGCTGGAATGCAGTGGCGCAATGTCAGCTCACTGCAACCTCCAACTTCCAGGTTCAAGCTATTCTCTTGCCCCAGCCTCCCAAGTAGCTGGGATTACAAGCACCACGCCTCGCTAGCTTTTTGTATTTTTAGTAGAGACAGGGTTTCACTATGTAGACCAGGCTAGTCTCGAACTTCTGACCTCATGATCCGCCTGCCCTGGCCTCCCAAAGTGCTGGGATTACAGACGTGAGCCACCGTGCCTGGCTTTAAGATTCTTAGCATTAATAGTTATCAGGAAAATGCAAACAACAGTAAGATACCATTTTACACCCACTAGGATGGCTAGAATCAAAAGGAAGACGGTAACAAGTGTTTGCCAGGATGTGGAGAAACCCTCGTACCCTACTGGTGAGACCAAATGATGCGGCCACATTGAAAAACAGTCTAGTATTTCCCCAGATGGTTAAACTTAGCCTTAGTCCATGATCCAGCAATGCTAGTCCTATGTATATACCCAAGAAGGGTGAAAACATGTCCACACTAAAATCTGTATTATTCATAATAGCCAAGAAATAGAAACAACCTAAATGACTACCAACTGAGAAGTGGATAAACATTCTAATGTTGTATATTCACACAATAGAATGTTATTTAGCCATTAAAATGAATGAAATGCTATACATATTACAACATAGATGAATCTTCAAAATATTACGTAATGTGAAAGAAGCGATTCATAAAAGACCATGTATTATATTATTTCATGTATGTTAAATGTCTGGAATAGGCAAATCTATAGACAGAATAGTGGTTGTCAGGGCTCCAGAGAATAGGGGTTTGGGGAGCAATAGGTCAATGGTATGTGTTTCTTTTGAATGTGATCAAATATTCTAAAATTGACTGTGGTGATGTGTACTATGAATATGCTATAAGCGATTGAATTGCAAACTTGAAATGAGTGAATTGTATGGTCCTAAAAAGAAAAAAAAGTTGTGTACCAAAAGATCTTTGTCATCTGAGCTATATGTCAATAAAGTTTTACAAAAAAAAGAAGAAATTATGAAAAGAATAAGCTGATTTTTGTAAGAGTATTTACCAAATTGAATGCCTCTAAGCCAAAAATTTCAATTACCTTACATAAAGATTTATATGGTACCCCAAACCATTGAATTGTGCACTTTAAATGATTCAGATAGCAAATTTTAGATAATATGAGTTTTACCTCGATTTTTAAAAAAATCTATTTGCTTAAAAACATTAAGAAAAACATTAAGATAAAAAAATTAATTCAGCAAAGAAAGACCAGTGAAACAAGTCAGAACACAACTTGAGATATCAACTCCCCAAGCAGAGAATTCAGAGGGAAATCTAAATTGTATACCTACTGGGCACAGCTGTTCACACCTGTAGTCTCAACACTTTTGCACGCCAAGGCAGGAGGATTGCTTTAGCTCAGGAGTTTGAAGCCAGCCTAGGCAAAAGAGCGACTAGTCTAGCTCTTTAAAAAAAAAAAAAAATTAAAAAAAAAAAGTTATGTACCAAAAAGTGTCACTGGAGTACAGTGGCTATCTATTCACAGGCATGATCATAGCTCACTGCAGCCTCAAATTCCTAGGCTCAAGCGAGCCTCCTTCCTCAGCCTCCTGAGTAGCTTGGACTACAGTTACAAGCCACTGCACCAGCTCCAACTTGTTTTTCTAGGAGCCCCACAGAAAGCTACCAACTGAGAGTCCTCAAAATTAACTTAGTGGAACCATAAATGTTAAGGAGGAGATCAGCACTTGCATATGTGAAACAACCAGGCTGAATGTATTACTAAGCAAAAGAGAATGACACAAAACACATTCTGTCTGAACAAAGCAAGAGTTGTTATATAGGGTTTTGAGAAGCTTAGATGTCAGGGATTGACAGATTTCCAAAACTGTGTTTAAGGGATTGGCTCACTGTTAGCCTTGGTGTTTAGAGTTTGGAGAACTAGCAGAAGCAGAAGCTGTCACAGATTAGCCGACTTTCAGAGGCATGGCTGTTGGAGCAAAGCAGCAGTTACTGTCTGATCAGGAGGGGTTTAAAACTGGTTCTGTGGTTACTCATTTATGGTTTATGGAACAAGGGCTAAAGAATAAACAGTTATTTCCTTTCTTGAATTTGGAGAATAGGAACGTTTTATTCTTAATCTCTACTGTTTCTGCCAGCTACATCATAAATTTAGTTTAAAAGCAAAGATATTACTGTTAGTCAACAAACAAGTTAGTAAAGGCAGCCAGGTCAAAGGGGGAATCCTTTAAGCTTGTGCTGAAGAATGTTAGAATTATTAGAGAGAAGTCCTTTAATATTTTAGTATTATTATTAAAAAGACACAGTAGCTTATAACTCAGTATCATTGAATGGCAGTCTTTCAAGATTAATCTCATCTGAATTGGTAGAGCCTGTTCAGTCTTTTCTTGGAAAAACAGAAGTGCTGTTACATAGAATATTCATTCAAAAAAGGTTACTGAATACAAAGTTAGCTGAGTGTGGTGACACATGCCTGAAATCCCAGCTATTCGGGAGGCTGAGGCAGGAGAATCACTTGAACCCGGGAGGTGGAGGTTTCAGAGTGGAGATCGCACCGTTGGACTCCAGCCTGGGCAACAAGAGCTAAACTCCATCAAAAAAAAAAAAAAAAAAAAAAAGGTTTCTGAACATGTAACAGGAGAATAATGCTGAATGTTAGTGCTCGAGTCTTAAAGGAGCCTCCAGTTATATCAAACAGGCATACTTAGTTAAATAGCTAACTATAATTTAGTGCCTGTCACATTGTGATTAGATCTATATAGAGTGCTACAGGAGCAGAGAAAAAGGAGTTATTAACTGCCTAAGGAAGGTGGAGAAATACTTAGAAAAATCTTTGTAGAAATGTTTATATTTTGAGTTGACTGTTGATAGATAAGCACTCACCAGGCATCAAAAAACAATCAGGAGGCATTTACAGAGGGACGGGCATCCATGCAGGCTTGTGAGCAAGTGATGGATCAGAGGAACAGCAAGTGGGACAGTGGGTTGGGAGCATAGGGGCTGTGGAAAGAAGTAGTAGAAGGAAATAACTCAGCCAAATTGTGAAAGATATTTTTCATTCGTGGTTAAGAATTAGTTAATTCTTTAGATAGAAGTCATGGAAGTTTTTAAACAGGGAAGCAACATGATGAGGTCGTTCACAGACTATAAAAGATGGATTACAGAAGAGACACAGTCCAGGAGATGGGTTAGAAGGCTACTGAAAATGCTGGATTTCGGGATGTTCTGAGGCACAGCCTTAGGAACAGGAAAAGGAAACAGACCTTATCCCTCTTGATCTCTTCCTATTCACAAGTTATATTTGATTTATCATCATTACTGTGCCCTTGTCAAAATGCAAGTATGTGCTCGCTTCAGGAGCACATATACTAAAATTGGAATGATACAGAGAAGATTAGCATGGCCCCTGTGCAAGGATGACACACAAATTCATGAAGCAGTCCATATTTAAGGCAAGTATGCCATCGTTAGGAGGCCCTGATTCGTTTCTTTTGTTCATGTTCTCTGTCTCTCTGCCTCTCTCTCTCTCTTTTTCCTCCTTCTACCCCCTACCCTCCCTCTCCCTTCTTCACTGTCTCCCCTCTCTTCCCTTCTCCTCCTTCTCTTGCCCTGATCCAAGTGAAAAATTAGTGTCTGTGCTGGGGAAGAATTGCTAGTGAATATCAAGATTGTTCTAATTAATAGATTAGGAAGAACTTAATTAATTTGAAGGGAAAAAGCCTTGATTTCCTTTTTTTGATAGGGATATAAACAAGAAGTTTATAATAAATGGTAACTTGGCTGGGTGTGGTGGCTCACACCTGTAATCCCAGCACTTTGGAAGGCTGAGGCTGGTGGATCACCTGAGGTCAGGAGTTCAATACCAGCCTGACCAATTTGGCAAAACCCCGTCTCTACCAAAAATAAAAAAGTAGCCAGGCGTGGTGGTGTGTGCCTGTAATTCCAGCCACTAGGGAGGCTGAGGCAGGAGACTTGCTTGAACGCGGGAGGTGGAGGTTGTGGTGAGCCAAGATTGCACCACTGCACTCCAGCCTGGGCGACAGAGTGAGACTCTGTCTCAAAAAAATAAAAAACAAAACAAATAATTGGTAACTTAAAAAGTAAAAGCTAAGTTGCATTGCCACAGTGAATACAGTTGTGCAAAAATATGTCTGCATGTGGACAAAGCCTTGAGAATATTTGCCATGCAAGACTGATAGGATCATGTATGATTCTTTGCT
This sequence comes from Cacajao melanocephalus, assembly GCA_963573385.1. Taxonomy (NCBI): domain Eukaryota; kingdom Metazoa; phylum Chordata; class Mammalia; order Primates; family Pitheciidae; genus Cacajao; species Cacajao melanocephalus. The sequence continues at coordinate 65,843 of CAUYLG010023098.1, forward strand.
TGCTAAGTAATTTCCTTTTGTGACAGTTTTGTGACAGTTTTTTTTGCTCTGTCACCCCAGGCTGGAGTACAGTGGCACGATCTCAGCTCACTGCAACTTCTCCCTCCTAGGTTCAAGTGATCCTCCCTCCTTAGCCTCCTGAGTAGCTGGGACTACAGGCCCATGACACCATGCCTAGTTAATTTTTTTTTCTTTTCTTCAACTTTTATTTTAAGTTCTAGGATACATGTGCAAGTTTGTTATTAGGGTGGCGCAAAAGTAATCATGGAACATGTGCCGTGGTGGTTTGCTGCACAGATCAACCCATCACCTACCTATTAAGCCGAGCATCCATTAGCTATTCTTCTTGATGCTCTCCCTTCCCACCCATCACCCCGTAACAGGACCCAATGTGTGTTGCTCTCCCCAACCCATATGTCCATATGTTCTCATTGTTCAGCTCCCACTTAGAAGAGAACATGTGGTGTTTGGTTTTCTGTTCCTGCCTTAGTTTGCTGAGGATAACGGCTTGCAGCTCCATCCATGTCCCTGCAAAGGACGTGATCTCTGTCCTTTTTATGGCTGCATAGTATTCCACGGTGTATGTGTACCACATTTTCTTTATCCAGTCTATCATTGATGGGCATTTGGGTTGATTCCCTGTCTTTGCTATTGTGAATAATAAAAAGCCTTGATTTCTGACCATTTTCTTGGTTCTCTAGATAATTAAATTGAAAGCTGAAGCCCGGCTGGACCTGCTAAAGCAGATTGGTGTTTCTGTGGACACATGGCTAAAGAGTGCCATGAACCAAGTAATGGAAGAACTGGAAAATGAGCGATGGGCCCGCCCTCCTGCAGTGACCAGTAATGGCACTTTACACTCGGTACAATTTCTTTTCTTGGATATAAGCTGATTTTCATTGAAGGATGCTTTGACTCTGTAGCCAAACTTAATAGCCAAAATTTTTTAAAAAGATAATAGTTTGCTAGTGGTTTAGGTTTTATTCTTCAGCCTATCACTAATTGATTTAAAATTATTGCAGGAAAAGAAAGAGAGGAAAAAATGGGTGTATTTTTTTAGTGTGTGATGAAGAATATATTATCACTGTTTGGGTTATCAATGCCCATCTACGAAACTCATTATCTCATTCATAAAATAAATATGCTTGTGTCTGTAAGTAATAGACTAGAAAACAATCTAGTGTCTCTGAAGTTCTTGGAGGTCTTCTTTAGTGAAAAATGAAAATAAACATCCAGAGATTTGTACAAAATCTTAAAGAATTGAAAGGAATGCTCTTCTTAGTGTGTGGGCTAGTCTGAAGGTGACTTCAAATCTTGAAAGCTGTTAAGCTTTCATATTCTCCTCACATAGCGTTTACGTGAGTTTTACAGACAAGGCCAGGACACAGCTTAAGTTTCTTACTTCAAGTCCAGGGCTTTTTCCACTCTGATGTCATCTGCTTCAACCTTAGTTTTTCATGTTGGATATCTAAGTACCAGAAAAGTTCGATGGTTTGCCTGATATTACATAGGTGGATATGTGATGCCTCGCTAGTCAGACAAATGTAATTCCTACTGTCACCTCCCCACCCATTACTCTCTGTCATCCTGTTTATTTCCTTAATAGTATTTATTACAGTTTGAACTTACCTTCATTTGTTTTCTTTTGTTTGTTTTCTGTCTTCCTCTCTAGAATGTAATTGCCATATCTTTCTGGTTCCCTGCTCTGCACAGCAAAGTATCTGACACATAGTACGTTCTTAAATATTTTTTGAAGGAAGGAGTGAATGGTGGAAGGATGGGCAAGTAGGTAGATGGAATAGTGGCAAACTAAAAGCTAGAACTCTAACCTCCCAACTTCCCACTATCTTCAGAGTGCCTCTTTAAAATGCTTATGCTTTTCAGATACCAGGCAGTCTTGCTAGAGAAACTGGCCAAAGTTTTAAAACATTCCTGGAAGTTTTGTCCATTTTTTCACATAGCATTCTGATTTTCTAATGAGAATATATTTGCATATTTAAAAAGGATTGTGTGTGGGTGTACATTTTAAGGAAAAACAATCTGTTGAAGCTTTATTTTTATTTCACTATTAATATTCACTTAGCTGGAGGGAAAAAGAAACATCACCCACTTGACTTTGTAATTACAAGCGCTTCCCTAGTTGTTATTAGAACAGAGTTGCCCTGGCCAGGCGTGGTGGCTCATGCCTATAATCCCAGCACTTTGGGAGACCAAGGCAGGCAGATCATCTGAGGTCAGGAGTTCGAGACCAGCCTGGCCAACATAATGAAACCCTGTCTCTACTAAAAATACAAAAATCAGCTGGTTGTGGTGGCAGGCACATGTAATCCCAGCTGCTCGGGAGGCTGATACAGAATTGCTTGAACCCGGGAGACGGAGGTCACAGGGAGCTAAGATCACGCCATTGCACTCTAGCCTTGGTGACAAGAGTGAAACTCCATCTCAAAAACAAAAACAGAGTTGCTCCATCTCATGGAATATCTTCTACTATTGCACCTTCATAATGCCAGTCTACTTCAGATTGTTGTAGAGTTTTTGATGACAGCAAATTCCAGGCCCACTTATATGGAGGATATGTCATTTGAGATAGTCCTTGAAGAATTTTAACAGGAGATAAAGAAGAAGGGCTGTTCTCAGTGTGAAGGGAATGAAGGAGCTATGCCTAGTACAGTAGTAGTAAGCATTGAATAAATGAATATTTTTGAGACCTGTCTGAAGGAGCTGTGCCTAGTACAGTAGTGGTAAGCATTCAACAAATGAGTATTTTTGAGACTGTCCAGAGACACCACTCATCTAGAAATGTGTCATAGCCTCTGTGAAGAAAGCATTTTGCAATTCCATCCCACTTTTTTCTTCCCCCTAGTCAATCTTATGGAGCCTGCATCTTTCAACTGAGAGATTATATTTTGTGGAAGATCTACTAATAATATAAATAAAGGAGAGACGTAGGCACAAAACAGCTTAATGAGGACCCACATTTATTTAATCTGCTTTTAAATAATAGCACTGAAATTATTTAGAGGGGGTTGTAGCTCTTCATACTGACAGCTGGCTGGCTGAGGAACATGAAGCAGAAATACACATTCTAGAGGCCAAATTATTTCTTCCATTACAGGTGCCAACAAAAGAATTCATCATCTGGAAAACGTGATTAATACTACTGTTAGACATTAATAGTGCAACTGAAAAGTGCCCTGTGGAAGATAAATGTTTTAAAAAGACACATTATAGAATAAGGAAGGAACTGTACTTACTTGGTTATTAACTCTGCTATCTGTATCATGCTATAGTATAGAATGTAAGACTGGAAGAAAGGAATCCGAGTATAGCAACATTGTTTTTAAAGGAGAACAGTCCACTGACACAGTTAATTCAGTTGCAGTTGGCCGGAGCCTGCATGCAGCTTCCCCTGTTAGATTGCTGCCAGCCACCCCATCAGCCTGTGTCACTTGCCCACCCTTGTCTTATTGTCCTGCTTCTCTTACTCAAAAACCATACCAAAATGACAACCTGACTTTTGAAATTATATTAATTTTACAATAGAAAAAGTTACATAAGTAGACTACAAAAAAATTTGGAAAATACAATACAGAAGAAAATGATTAGTAGATCCGTCTTTATAATAGCACAACTACCAATTTGGTGTATTTCCTTATTCTTTTATTTTTAATTGACATAAAACTATGTATATTTATGGTGTACAACATAATGTGCATTGTTTGTTTGTTTGGAGACAAGGTCTCGCTCTGTCGCCCAGGCTAGAGTGCAGTGGCACTGTCAGTGGCTCACTGCAGCCTCAACCTTTGGGGCTTAATGGGTCCTCCTGCCTCAGCCTCCTGAGTAGCTGGGACTACAGGCATATGCCCCCATCCCCAGCCAATTTTTGTATTTTTTTACCGTGTTGCCTAGGCTAGTCTCAAACACCTAGGCTCAAGCGATCTGCCAACATTGGCCTCCCAAAGTGCTGGGATTACAGGCATGAGCCACCATACCCAGCCCATATTTTTATTCTTTCTACTCTTTTATTTGTGAGCCGCTATGCCCAGCTTGTTATTTTATTTCTTATATTTTCAAACTATAGCTGACAATGTTAACATCACTTCCCTGTTTTCAGCTACTTTCCCCAACTAATGTACAAAAGCAAACTGCCAGTCTACTCTGTTGTACAGCCTCCCTAAGAGTATGAACATCTGCAGAGTTGCATATAAATTCTGACTCTACTCATTGTGAAGACCATGCTGAATAATGATGTTGGAGACAAGGGTAAGATAAGGAGTTCATAAAACTGCTATGATCATATGCTTTGGCTGGGTCATACAATAGGTATATATTTAACATTTTAAGAAACGGAAAAACTGTTTTCCAAAGTGGTTATACCATTTTACAGTCCTATCAATAGGCTACTAGTGTTTCAGTTGTTCCACAATGTTGACAACACTTAGTATAGTCAGTCTTTTTAACTTTAGACATTCTAATAAGTGTGATGTTGTAAATCATTGTCATTTTAATTTCCATTTCCCTAATAATATTGAGCATCTTTTCATGTGTTTGTTTGCATCTTTATGTTTTCTTTGGTGAAGTGTCTGTTCAAATCTTTGTTTAGTTTTTATTGGGTTTGTTTTCTTTTTATTGCATTTTAAGAGTTTACATTCTGAATATAAATCCTTTATCAGATAATTGATTTATGTAATTTTCTCCTAGTCTGTGGCTTATTTTTTCATTTCCTTAACAATGCCTTTCAAAGAGCACAAATTTTTAATTTTAATGAAATCTAATCTACCAATTTTTCTTCTGTGGATCTTATTTTTGGTGTGGTAGCTAAGAAATCTTTGCCTAAAACCAAGATCATAAAGATTTTCTCCTAGGTTTTCTTCTAGAAGTTGTATAGTTTTAGGTTTGGCATGTAAATCTATAATTCAGCATGAGCTCATCTTTTAGTATGGTAAACAGAGTAAGTCAGAGTTCTTTGTTTTTAACTGTCCCTTTTTTGAACTTTTTTTTTTTAACTGTCCTTTCTCCACTGGATTGCCTTTGCATTGCTGTCAGAAATCAGTTAATCAGGCCTGGGACAGTGGCGTATCTTTGTAATCCCAATACATTGGGAGGCTGAATGGGAGGATCACTACAGGCCAGGAGTTTCAGACCAGCCTGAGCAACATAGTAGACCCTGTCTCTTAAAAAAACAAAAACAAACAACAACAACAACAACAAAAAAAAAAAACAGTTTTCAACTACCCAGGCATTGTGGTACATTCCTGTGGTCCTAGCTACTCAGGAGGTTAAGGCAAGAAAATATCTTGAACCCAGAAGGTCAAGGTTACAGTGAACTATGATTGTGTCATTTTACTCCAATCTGGGAAACAGAGCAAGGCTTTGTCTCTTAAAAAAAAAAAAAAAAATTGTCCAGGTGCGGTGTCTTACACCTGTAATACCAGCACTTTGGGAGGCCAAGGTGGGCAAATCACGAGGTAAGGCACTCAAGACCAGCCTGTCCAACATGGTGAAACTCCATCTCTACTAAAAATACAAAAAATTAGCTGGGTGTAGTGGCAGGCGCCTGTAATCCCAGCTACTCAGGAGGCTGAGGCAGGAGAATTGCTTGAGCCCAGGAGGCAGAGGTTGCAGTGAGCTGAGATTGTGCCACTGCACTCCAGGCCTGGCAATAGAGTAAGACTCCAACTCAAAAAAAAAAAAAGAAAAAGAAAAAAAATTAATCATGTGTGTATGGGTTTGTTTCTTTGCATTTTGTTCTTCTCCATTAATCTATTTGTCCAGCTTGATGCCAGTACTACACTGTCTTAATTACTATAATTTTATAATAAGTCATGACATCAGGTGGTGTAAGTCCTCCAGCCTTCTCCTTTATCAAAGTTATTTTGGCTATTCCAGGTCCTTTGCATTTCCATATGAATTAAAAATTGGTTTTCTACCCCAAAAAGCCTATCAGGATTTTTATTAGGATTATGATGACTCTATAGATCAACTGGAAGACAATTGCCATCTTAACAATATTCAGTTTTCCAAACCATGACCATAATCTACTTTCATCAATTATTTAGTACTTTAATTTCTCTCAGCAATGTTTTGTGGTTTTCAGTATATAGATATTGCACATCCTTTGTCAGACTTACCCCTGTGTCATAACTTTTGATGCTATTATAAATGATTTTTAAAATTTCAATTTCCAATTGTTCATTGCTAATCTATAAAAAAAATACAGTTGATTGTTGTATATTGATCTTATATCCTGCAATCCTACTAAACTCACTTATTTGTTCTAGTAGCTTTTTTGTAGATTCCATAGGATTTTCTATATAATCATGTAACCAGCAAATACAGTTTTACTTATTCCTTTTCTATTTGGATTCCTTTTTCCTTCTTACTGTAAAATTGCTGAATAGAAGTGGGGTGAGAGTCAACTTGCCTTGTTCTTAAACTTTTAGCAAGAATGCATTCAGTCTTTCACCATTAAATATGAAGTTAGCAGTAGGGTTTTTGTAGATGCTCTTTATCATGTTAAAGAAGTTTCTTCTGTTTCTATTTTGTTTGCTAATAGAAATGGATGTTGGATCTTGTCAAATGGTTCTTTTTCAGTCTGCTAATGTGGTTTAATTGCACTGATGATTTTTCAAATATTAAACCAGCTTCACATTCCTGGTAAATGCCACTTGGCTCATGATATATTGTCTTTTCTGTATATTGATTGGAATTGGTTTGTTAGGACTCTGATAAGCATGCTTGCATCTCCATTGATTTTCCTTGTAATATTCTTGTCTGATTTTGTTGTAATGCTTGTCTCCAAATACTTGAAAAGTATCCTCTCCTGGAAGTTTCTGGAAGCCTTGTATAAAATAGTATGAAATTTTTTCTTCCTGAAATGTTTGGTAGAATTCACCAGAGTTGTTGTCTGGTCCTGGAGTTTTCTTTTGGAAGTTTTTTAAAAAACAGACTCCATTTCTTTAGTAGATACAGAGTTATTAAGGTTATTCTTCTTGAGTGAACTTTGATAATTTTAAGGAATTTGTCCATTCCATCTAAGTTGTCAGATTTATTGGCACAAAGTTGTTTGTAATATTCCTTTATCCTTTGATTATCTGGAAAATTAATAGTGATAACACCTCTGTCATTCCTGATACTGGTCGTGTCTCCTCTCTTCCAGTCATTCTGCTGGAGGTTTATTAATTAGGTGGATCTCTATGAAGAATCAGCTTTTGATTTTATTGATTTTTCCCTCTTGTTTTTCCCTTTTCTATTTTCTTTTTTTTAAGATGGGGTTTCACCATGATGGCCAGGCTGGTCTTGAACTCCTGACCTCAGGAGGTGATCCACCCACCTCGGCCTTCCAAAGTGCTAGGATTACAGGTGTGAGCCACCACCCTTTTCTATTTTCTTGATTTCTGTTCAGAATTTTATTATTTCCTTTCTTCTGTTCAATTTGGATTTAATTTTCTCCTTTCTAATTTGTAAGGTAGAAACTGAGGTCATTGACTTGAGACTTTTCTTTTTTTTGAATATTGTCATTAAGTGCTAAACATTTTGTAAGTATTGCTTTAGGTCCATTGCACAAATTCTGATATATTTTGCTATCATTTTTATCCAGTTCAAAATATTTTCTGAATTTTTTTTTTAAGACAGAGTCTTGCTCTGTCACCCAGGCTAGAGTGTGGTGACACGATCTCTGCTGATGGCAGCCTCCTCCTTCCAGATTATTCTCATGCCTCAGCCTCCCAGCACCACCATGCCCAGCTAACTTTTGTATTTTTAGTAGAGATAGGGGTCTCACTGTGTTGCCCAGGCTGGTCTCGAACTCCTGAGCTCAAGTGATTCACCCACCTCAGCCTCCCAAAGTCCTAGGATTATAGGAGATTTTTCCAGATAACTTTTTTTATTTATTTCTAGTTTTATTTCCATTGTAGTCAAATAACATACTTGAATCCTTTTAAATTTTTTTGTTACCTAGTATAATGTGTATCTCGGTAAATGTTATATGTGTTCTCAAAAAAAAAAAAAAAAAAGAATGTATATTTGGCTGTTGTTAGGGGTTATAGTCTATAAATGTCAATTAAGTCAAGTTGGTTGATAGTATTGTTCTAGTCTTCTATGTCAGGGGTCTCCAACCCCCAGGCCACAGACCTTTACCACATAGCAAGAGGTGAGTGGTCAGAGAGGGAGCATTACTGCTTCAGCTCTGCCTCCTGTCAGATCAGCAGCAGCATTAGGTTCTTATAGGAGCGCAAACCCTATTGTGAACTGCACACTTGAGGGATCTAGGTTGCACATTCCTTATAAGAATCTAATACCTGATGATCTGAGATAGAACAGTTTCATCCTGAAACCTTCCCTCACGGTGCCCTGAGGGTCCAGTCCTTGGAAAAATTGTCTTCCATGAAACTGGTTCCTGGTGCCAAAAAGACTGGGGACTGCTGTTCTGTCTCCTTACTAAACTTAATACTCTACCAGATGCCCTGTACCTTATGAGGTTTTTACTCTTTTAGGAGGGAGCAGGAGTTACTCTCAGACCTATGAGAGCTCTGAGGATTATTTTTTTAAACTCTTTTTAGTGCTTCTAGCCCTGGCCTTGGGTAGTTTGTTCACATACATGTACTGACCAATACTCAGCCAGAGTCTTGAGGAGGACCCTCTGCAGATTTCCTAAGTACTGTGCATATCCCCCCTTATCTGTGGGGGATACATTTTTTTTTAAATGGGGTCTCACTCCGTCACCCAGGCTGGAGTGCAATGGCGTAATCTCGGCTCGCTGCAACCTCTGCCTCCCAGGTGCAAGAAATTCTTCTGCCTCAGCCTCCTGAGTAGCTGAGATTACAGGTGCCCATCACCACGCCCAGCTAATTTATTTATTTTTAGTAAAGACAGGTTTTCACCAGGTTGGCCAGGCTGGTTTCAAACTCCTAACCTTAGGTGATCCATCCACCTCAGCCCCCCAAAGTGCTGGGATTACAGGTGTGAGCCACCACTCCTGGCAGGGGATACATTTCAAGACCTCCAGTGCATGCCTGAAATCGCAGATAGTACCAAACCCTATATATACTGTTTTTCCCTATACATGTGTATCTATCATAAGGTTGATGTATCAATAAGGCACAGTAGGAGATTACCTAACTAGTAATAAGATACAATACCGAACAATATGCCAGCAGCACTACTCTGGCGCTTTGGGGCCAGTATTAAGTAAAATAAGGGCTACTTGAACACAAACATTGTGATATGGTGACTGTCAATCAGAATAACTGAGATGGCCACTAAATGACTAATGGGCAAGTAGCTTATACAACTTGTATATACTTGATTCACATCTGGGGAGACAGAGTGAAACACTGTAAGATTTCATCAGGTTACTCAGAATGGCACACAATTTAAAACTTATGAATAGTTTATTTCTGGAATTTTCTATTTAATATTTTCAGACTGTGGTTGACTGGGTAACTGGCACCATGGAAAGCCAAACCATGGATAAGGGGAGACTGCTGTATTCCACAACCTGAACTCTCTCCACTTTGGCTTTACTGAATTCCCAGTTTTATCTCCTGTTCAGGGAGATCACCATTGTCTGCCTGAATTTCTTCTTATGTCTTAGCCTTGAAACTTTCTTCATACAGTACGTTTTGGGAATTGTTTGTTTCCCATCCCCAAGGGATCCCTGTCCTTCATGTGATGCCCAGTGTCTTGAAAACTATTCTTTCAGGCTGGGCGCGGTGGCTCATGCCTGTAATCCCAGCACTTTGGGAGGCCGAGGTGGGCGGATCACGAAGTCAAGAGATCGAGACCATCCTGGCCAACACGGTGAAACCCTGTCTCTACTAAAAATACAAAAAAATTGGCCGGGTGTTGTGGCGTGTGCCTGTAGTCCCAGCTACTCGGGAGGCTGAGGCAGAAGAATCGCTTGAACCCAGGGGGTGGAGATTGCAGTGAGCCGAGATTTGTGCCACTGTACTCCAGCCTGGCGACAGAGCAAAACTCCATCTCAAAAAAAAAAAAAAGAAAACTATTCTTTCATATATTTTAAACAGATTTTTTGTTGTTTCTGACAGGAGGTTAAATCTGATCCCTGATACTCCATCTTGCCTGGAAACACAAGTCCATTTTCCTGATATTTTTAACATCATCTTTTTCTTAACTTTTATTTTAAGTGCAGCAATATAATCACAGGTTTGTTACATAGGTAAACTTGTGGCATGGGGGTTGTACAGATTATTTCATCACCCAGGTATTAAGCCTCATACACATTAGTTGTTTTTCCTAATGCGCTCCCTCCTTCCACCCTCCACCCTCCAAAAGGCCCCAGTGTGTGTTGATCTCTTCTATGTGTCCATGTGCTCTCATCATTTAGCTTCTACTTACAAGTGAGAACATCCAGTGCTTGGTCTTCTGTTCCCTGTGTTATTTTGGTAAGGATAATGGCCTCTAGCTCCATTCATGTCCCTGCAAAGGACATTATCTCATTCTTTTTTATGGCTGCATAGTATTTCATGATAAATATCTACCACATTTTCTTTATCTAGTCTACCATTGATGGGCGTTTAGGTGGATAGTGCTTCAGTGAACATACATGTGCATGTGTCTTTATAATAGAATGATTTATATTCCTTTGCTTAACATCATCTTTGATAACCTACTTGTGTTGTATTTGGAGTAATGTCCGCTGTGATCATTTCCCTGTCCAATGGAGTTGAGAGGTTCTAATAGTAAATATTGAGAAGCTTCCTTCCTCTGTATTAGATATTACCAGATTCTTTATCTGGATTCTCCCTTCCTCATAAAAACAAAAGCTAATGCTTTATTAAGTACCTCCTATGCACCAAACATGTGTTAGGGGTTTTAAATATTTTACTTCATTTAATCTTTATGCTAACCCTGTGAAGAAGTAATCGTCTTCATTAGAGAGACGAGGTCATTGAAACTGAGGAGTTAAATAATTTGCCCAAGGTCACACAACAAGTAAGTGGCATAGTCAACATTCAAACCCAGGTTAGCCAGACCACAAGACCCTGCTTTCTACCTCATGATTGTGTCATGATCATGAGGCCCTCAGAGGTTATTTTGCTGAGTACAAGAAGATGGCTGCCAAAGCCAACTCAAAAAGATTATCTTACTTGCCTTTGCAATAAGAGTAATAAGCATTTTACAACATCTAAGACAGGAAAAATGGTAGTATAGCTAGAAAGAATAGTTTCGATTGAAGTTCTGTCAAGTGACAGGAAGAAAAGGAGATGAGAGAACAGTCCTTAAGCGACAGAGGAAGCATGTGATTTTAGAAATGCTGGGTCAGGAAAACAATGTAACAATTCGGTTAAGAGAGTGGAAGAGGAAAAAGGAAGAAATTATTCTGAGATGACATGCTTTGGAAAGCAGCTAGAGCAATGCAGAAGCATATGACAGTGACCCCTATTGCTGGCACTGCAGCCTTTTTATTGCCTTCCATGGGAATCCAAAAATCAACTCCAAATAAAGGAGGAAAAAAGGAATGTTTAGCATCAACCAGGTTGCCAAGATAAAATGTTTTGGATTGATTCCCAGTGCCAAAGCACAGTACATGTATATTTTTGGAAACTTGTTCTACCCACATTTTTATAAATGTATGGGTGTTTTGTTTTGATTTTTGTAATACCCACTGTTTTTTTAAATGCCTGTAACCTTTCCTTAGAATATGAAGGCAATGTCTTCTAAGTATATATAGCTACGTTTAAAGTTAATTTTATGGCAGTTTCTAGCATGATTCTTTTATGTGGCACAATGCCCTGTTGGAAAACATTCTGACTATTTTGCTCGTAACTGTTGAGTGACAAAAAACTCAATATGATGTGAGACTGTTTTGCTACTGACCTAACAGTAGATGAATAATTTCTAAGACATAGCACAGGATTTCCTCACTCAGCTATGGAGAATTTTCAGTAAAGTTATCAATGAGAATATTTCAGCATGTTTGAAATGGTGGCAACAAATGTGTCAGGAAAAATGTATAATTTATTCTTCTGGAATGCTTCACAATTCTGTAGAATTTTTCCCTTTTACTTTTAGTTGACACATAATAATTGTACATATTTATGAGAAATAAAGGGACATTTTGATACATGTATACAGTGCTATAGAATTTTATTAGGGAAACAGTGGTTAAGAGGAGAGTCCATTTTAAAACTTCAGTAATAATTACTCAAGAGAAAGCTCTTTAATTCATGAAAAAGTAGAACTTAACAGCTAGGCAGCATGTACTTTTGGACTCATTGCATCCCAGGAAGTCTCCCCTGACTCCCCTCCAGTGGCCTCTTCCACATTCCCAGGGCCATGCACTTGGCCCCTCCTTGTAGTATCCTTTGCTCTAGATTGTGAACCACTGGCAGGAGACACTGTGTTTTTCCTTTTCTGTCCATCAAACAGGCTAGCATAGTTTTCTACATACAGTAGATATTTGATACTTTAATTAATTTAATGGCTCTCCTATGAAGGCCAGTGCTGCCTGTTCATTCTTTGTAATCTTAAATGTGTAAACATTGGCGCCTTTGTATGTTTGAATATGGGAAAAAGCCACATAAGTGCTTGTGAAAAAGCCAAATAAGCAAGAAACAAATCTTAGAAGCTGTTTTATTTTTTCTTTATTAGGTTATTAATTTTAAAAGTAAAACCTGCTCATTCTAATAGTTCCAAGAGTACAGATGTATATAAAAAGCAAGTCAGGGCGAACATGGTGCTGCGAGTGCTGCGGGCCGTGCTCTGCAACCTGCACGTGGTCCCATCACCCACCATGTCCTGCCCACCAAGGCCCTCGCAGCTAGGGGCGGGCGCCGTCCGGACACTGCGCACGGGACCCGTTCTGCTCTCGGTGCGTAAATTCACAGAGCAACATCAATGGATAACAACAGAAAATGATACTGGAACAGTAGGAATCATCAATTTTCCACAGGAAGCGTTGGGAAATGTTGTTTACTGTAGTATGCCTGAAGTTGGGACAAAATTGAACAAACAAGATGAATTTGGTGCTTTGGAAAGTGTGAAAGCTGCCAGTGAACTCTATTCTCCTTTATCAGGAGAAGTAACTGAAATTAATGAACCTCTTGCAGATAATCCAGGACTTATAAACAAATCTTGTTATGAAGATGGTTGATCAAGATGACACTGAGTAACCCTTCAGAACTAGAAGAACTTAGAGGAAGAAGCATATGAGAAATATGTAACATCTATTAAGGCGTGAAAATGGAACCCCTAAATAAACTAATATGAAATAACACCAAAAATTAAATAAATAAATAAAAATAAAAAGCAAGTCAGTCATTTCCTCTATTCTCCAGTCTTTATTCTTCTCATTCTGCCTTCCCCTGTCAGATATATATGCTTATATAAGTATTATTTGTATTTGCTATATCATGGACAGTGCTCTAGGTAAATGCCTGCGGATTTCATTTTTTACACTCAATACCATTTTAATTGATAGACGTCTTTTAGCTATAATGGGTAATACACCTTGAAACTGGGTTGAAAAATTACTTTCCTTGTGTTACATTTCAGAAGAGAGTGTGCCTTTCATGTTTGTTCATCTGTGTGGTAAAATATAAAATATACCAATTTACCATTTTAGGTGTAAGTTTAGTAGCATTAAGTATATGCACATTGTTGTGGAACCATCCCCACCATCCATCTCCAGAACTCTTTTTTTTTTTTTTGAGACAGAGTCTTACTCTGTCACCCAAGCTGGAGTACAGTGGCACAATCTTGGCTCACTGCACCCTCTGCCTCCTGGGTTCAAGTGATTCTCCTGCCTCAGCCTCCCAAGCAGCTGGGACTACAGGCACCTGCCACCATGCCCAGCTAGTTTTTGTATTTTTAGTAGACACAGGATTTCACCATGTTGGCCAGGCTGGTCTCGAACTCCTGACCTCAGGTGATCCACCCGCCTCAGCCTCCCAAAGTGCTGGATTACAGACGTGAGCCACTGTACCTGGCTCATCTCCAGGACTCTTTTTAAAAGTAAAATTCTCTGCCCATTAAGCAATAACTCTGTATAACCCAGCGCCTTATGATGACCATTCTGCTTTCTGTCACTATGAATTTGACTACGTACCTCATATAAGTGGAATCAGAATATTTTATCCTTTTCTGACTGGCTTATTCCACTTAGCATAATGGCCTCAAAGATCACCATGTTCTATGTAGCATGTGTCAGAATTTCCCTCCTTTTTAAGACTGAATAAACTGTGCATGGTGGCGTGTGCCTGTAGTCCCAGCTACTCGGGGTTGGTGGGAGGGCGGGCAGCTGAGGTAGGAGGATCCCTTGTGTCCAGGAGTTCAAGGCTGCAGTGAGCTATGATTGCACCATTGCACTCCAGCTTGGGCAGCAGAGTGAGACCCTCTCTAACCAGACAGACAGACAGACAGATAGATAGTAGATAGTAGTGAGATAGACACATAGATAGATAGATAGATGGATAGATAGATAGATAGATAGATAATGTGAGACCCTGGATGGATGGATGGATGGATGGATGGATGGATGGATGGATAGATAGGCAGGCAATAATATTCCACTGTATGTATGTACCACATTTTTATTTGGTTTGTGGTATATACATACATTTTATTTGTTTATTCATTCATCAATCAATGGACACTTGAGTTGCTTCTACCTTTGTGAATAATGTGGCTATGAACGTTGGTTTACAAGTCCGTGCTTTCAGTTCTTTTGGGTATATACCCAAAATCACATTGCTGATCTGTGTTTAATTTATTGAAGAAACACTTCACTGTTTTTCCGTAGCAGCTGTACCATTTTACATTCCTACTAGCAGTGTATAAAGGTTCCAATTTTTCCAAATCCTTGTCAATACTTGTTTTTTTCTGTTTTTTTTTTTTTAAATATAATAGCATCCTATTGGGTGTGAAATGGTATCTCATTGTGCTTTTGAATTGCGTTTCCCTAATGATTAGTGATGTTGATCATATTTTCATGTGCTTACTGGCTGTTTATATATCTTCTTTGGAAAGATACCTTTTCAGATCTTTTGCCCATTTTTAGTTGGGTTACTTGTTTGTTGTTGCTGTTCAGTTTTACGCATTCTTGATATATTCTGGATATTAGTCCCTTTTAAGATCCGTGATTTGCAAATACCTTATCCCATTCTGTGGGTTGCCTTTTCACTCTATTGTCCTTTGATGCCTACATATTTTTTATTTTGATAAGGTTCAATTTATTGGGTTTTTTCTTTTATTGCCTATGCTTTTGGTATCATATTTTAAAAATCATTGCCAAATCCAGTGTCATAAAGTTTTTCCCTTATGTTTTCTTTTAAAGTTTTATAGTTTTAGTTCTTCTGTTTAGGTCTTTGATCCATTTAATTTTTTCTGTGTATGGTATAAGGTAAGATTTCAACTTCATTCTTTTACATGTGGGTATCCAATTTTTCCAGTTTGAAAAACTGTCCTTTCTTCCACTGAATGGTCTTGGCATCCTTGTTGAAAATCATTCAGTCATGTATGTGAAGGTTTATTTCTGGGCTTTCTAGTCTCGAACTCATTTTTTTAAAAAACTTTTAAGTGCAAGGGTACATGTGCAGGTTTGTTATATAGGTAAACTTGTGTCATGGGGGTGGGTTTATTGTACAAATTGTTTCATTACCCAGGTACTAAGCCTTGTACCCAATAGTTATTTTTTCTAATTCTCTCCCTCCTCCCACCATCTGCCTTCAAGTAAGCCCCAGTGTCTGTTGTTCCCTCTTTGTGTCCATGAGTGCTCATCATTTAGCTCCCACTTATTAGTGAGAACATGTGGTATTTGGTTTTCTGTTCCTGCATTATTTACTAAGGATAATGGCCTCCAGCTCTATCCATGTTCCTGCAGAAGACATCATTCTTTTTGTGGCTGCATAGTATTTCGTGGTGTATATGTGCCACATTTTCTTTATTCGACTTGTCATTGATGGGTATTTAGGTTGATTCCATGTCTTTGCTATTGCTATTGTAGTGTTGTAATGCACATACACATGCGTCTTTTTTTTTTTTTTTTTTTTTTTTTTTAGAGACAGTCTCTCTCTGTTACCCAGGCTGGAGTGCACTGGCATGATCTTGACTCACTGCAGCTTCAGCCTCCCAGGTTCAAGCAATTCTCGTGCCTCAGCCTTCTAAATAGCTGGGATTACAGTCACACACTACCACGCCTGGCTAATTTTTGTATTTTTGTAGAGACATGGTTTCACCATGTTGCCAGGCTGGTCTCTAACTACTGACTTCAAGTGATCCACCCACCTCAGCCTTCCAAAGTGCTGGGATTACAGGCGTGAGCCACCACTCCCGGTCCATGTGTCTTTATGGTGGAATGATTTTTGACTTTGTAAATAATAGTCATTCTCAGCCAGCCTTGATGGCTCACTCCTGTAATCACAGCACTTCAGGAGGCCAAGGCGGGAGGATCACTTCAGCCCAGGAATTAAAGACTAGCCTAAGCAACATGGTGAAACCGCATCTCTACAAAAAAAAAAAAAGCCAGGCATGGTGATGCATATAGTCCCATCTATTTGGGAGGCTGAGGCAGGAAGATTACTTGAGCCCAGGAGGTCAACACTACAATGGAGTATGGTTATGTCACTGCACTCCAGCCCAGGTAACAGAGCAAGACCCTGTCTCAAAAAAAAAAAGCCACTCTGACTGGTGTAAGATGGTATCTCATTGTGGTTTTGATTTGCATTTCTCTAATGATATTGAGCGTTTTTTCACATACTTGGCAAACTTTATTTTTCATGAGTGTTACTAATCTCTAATATGGATACATCAGAGTGCATTCAAACATTCTCCTGTTGATGGACATATAGATTGTGTCCAGGCTTTTGTTACTACAGGCAGTGTTGCAGTAAACATCTTAAAATATGTAGTCTTATTCCTTAGTGCTTTTATTTTCCCATGATGTATTCATAAAAGTAGAATTGCTAGATCAAGTGGTATGTTTAGTTTTTAATTTCAGTAGACAGGTTATTTTTTCAAAAGGATGTATGAATTCACATTTCTATCAGCCATAGATGAAATCCTGTTCTCCACCTCCTTGGTAGCACTTAGCAACCTTTTTTCTTTTTTTTTTCTTTTTTTTGAGACAGAGTCACACTCTGTCACCCCAGCTGGAGTGCAGTAGCGGAATCTCAGCTCACTGTAGCCTCCACCTCCTGGATTCAAGCAATTCTCCTGCCTCAGCCTTTCAAGTAGCTGGGACTGCAGGCATGTACCACCATGCCTGGCTACATGTTTTTCTTTCTATTTTTAGTAGAGATGGGGTTTCACCATGTTGGCCAGGCCAGGCCTGAAACCTTTTTAATGTTTACTAACATCATCAGTTAAAATTTAGAGGCCTTTGTCCGTCAGTACTTAACAGTGAAAAGTGAAAGGATACTGATAAATATTTCTTATGTATTTGACAGAAACTTCCCTCTTGATTTAAAAAAAAAAAAATCTCTTGTTGCCAGGTGCAGTAGCTCATGCCTGTAATCCCAGCACTTTGGGAGGCCGAAGTGGGAGGATCACAAGATCAGGAGATCAAGACCATCCTGGCCAACATGGTGAAACCCCATCTCTATTTAAAATACAAAAATTAGCTGGGTTTGGTAGCGTGTGTCTGTAATCCCAGCTACTCAGGAGGCTGAGGCAGGAGAACACTTGAATGCAGGAGGTGGAGGTTGCAGTAAGCCAAGATCGGGCCACTACACTCCAGCCTGGCGACAGGGCTAGACTCAGTCTTAAAAAAAAAAAAGAAAAAAAAATCTGTCCTAGGCCTGGTACAGTGGCTCACGCCTGTAATCCCAGCATGTTGGGAGGCTGAAGCCGGTGGATCACTTGAGGCCAGGATGGTGAAACTCCATCTCTACTAAAAATACAAAAAAATTAGCTAGGTGCAGTGGTGGGCACCTGTAATCCCAGCTGCTCGGGAGGCTGAGGCACTAGAATCACTTGAACCTGGGAGGCAGGGGTTACTGCAGCCTGGATGACAGAGCAAGCCTTCATCTCAAAAGAAAAACAAAAAACTCTGTTCTTTCATAACATGAAAAATGTAAGTGCAAAAGATAGTCATTTCTATGTTGAGTTAAAAGGCAAATTAACATTTTGAAACAATCAGATTTTAAGTGTTGTTGCTGCTTTCAGCCATTTTCTTGAAGTAAGGAAACTAGCCATTGGTTTCTAATTTTTCTTAGCTTAATGTAGATACTGAAAGAGAAGAAGGAGAAGAGTTTGAAGATAACATGGATGTTTTCGATGATAGCAGTTCCAGCCCTTCTGGCACCTTAAGAAATTATCCACTCACCTGCAAAGTTGTTTATTCCTACAAGGTTTGTATTTTTCAAACATATTGTTATTAAATTCTGATTAACTGTGAGGATACACATGACTGTATCCATCCAGTCTCTCAAGCTGTACTTAGCATAAAATTGTTATTAGGTTAACATTGTTATTAGGTTAACAACATAACAGAATGGTGATGAGTTTAGCCTATGACTTGGCGTGTTTCACTTGCTACTCCCTCTGCCTAGAACTCTTTTTTACCCCCAAATCTCAGTTGGTTGCCCCTTGCTCCTCATTGAAGCTCAGCTCAAACAGTGCCTCCTAAAATTACCCATAACCACCTAAATAAATAACCAACTCCTCAGTCACGACTTGTTATCCCATTGCCTCTTTTATTTATTATATAGCACTTCTGCCCAGCCAAACTTACTCTTATTTATTTTCATATTTCTTTGACACTCCACTAAAGGTCCATGAAGGCAGAAATTTTGTCTTTGTATGTGTACCTTGTCTGCGGGTCTTCAGCCCCAAGGATGATGGCCAGCCGTAGTGGGTCATCAGTAAATAATTGTGGGATGAATACATGAACGTTGGAAGAGAGGCATGAATGCATGAATCTTCTCTTGCCCCTGTTCTGGTGGAGGCATGCGTGAGAAGGGGCAATGCGGAAGGCTATTAGAAAGGGAAGGCCTGGAGAGAATCCACCTGTCATGCACTGGACAGATTCACTCCTACCGCCACATCCCCATGTAGCCAAAAGGTGGCAGTATTCACTCCTCAATATCAGTGATTCCCAGACTTGTTTTGAGTTTAACATCCTTTCATTTTATATTTAAATTCATAATACTTCCTGTTCATTGAAAGTGTTAGCATTTTTTTCCCAATGTAAATCGTTTTGATAATCTTTTGAAAATTTAAAATCATCTCAGATACTTGGAAAGGTATTACAGGATATTATAAAACTAGCATTGGAATTGTTTCCTGATATCACTTCCCATTATTATTTTTACTTGAACATCCCAGAACTAAATGTTTCCTGATATCACCTCCCATTATTATATTTACTTGAACATCCCAGAACTAAAATTTAAGATCCTTAAATAGAGAGAATCCTAAGTGTCCAAGTGATTTTAAACTGTTCACATTCATTCAACATTCTCTCTGTTGGCATATCCCAGGCACTTCCCTGCATTAGACTGTGAACATCTATTTAGTCAGTTAATCATTGAATAAACATACAGAGTGCCCAATATGTTATTTATTTGGGGGATGCCAGAATGAATATGACATTATCTCTCCCCTCTAGGAATGGACAGTCTAGGAAGGGATAAATATTAAACTGGAAAAATGGAACAAGTGTGAAAAGATTTATAGTAAAGGTAGAGCCACTAACTCTACCTGGGATCATTGGGAGAAATTTTATGAGGTGGCATCTAAATTGGGTCATGAGATTTAAGACCTTTCTAGATGCAGTGAGAAGGTAGGGAGAGGAAAGAGCCTTCCAAGCAAAGAGAACAGCAGGTATAGAGACAGAGTGTGATGAGAATGTGGGGTGTTCAGGAAGTGTTAAATTCAGTGGAGCATCCTCAGGAGAACAGAGGAGCTGTGCATAAAGGTGTTTGTTATCAGATAGTAAAGGGCCTTGTGTACCAGTCTTAGAGGTTTGGTTTTTATCTTGGCTGGGAAGATCCTTAGATGGCCTGAAATCAGATTGGACTTGTAAGAAGGTAACCTGGTCATGGAATAGATATTCTAGAGGATAGATTAGAATGGAGAAGGACTGACTTTAAGTCTAATCATAATTCGTATAGTCCTGACCAAAAAGAAGGCCTCGAATAATCTGGTGAGAACAAAGAAAGCTATGTTTAATGGTTAGAGTTGGCCAGGCACAGTGGCTCACACTTGTAATCCCAGCGCTTTGGGAGACCAAGGCAGGGGTAGATCACTGAGGTTAGGAGTTTGAGACTGGCCTGACCAGCACGGTGAAACCCTGTCTCTACTAAAAATACAAAAACTAGGTGGGTGTGGTGGTGGGCACCTGTAATCTCAGCTACTAGGGAGGCTGAGGCAGGAGAATCGCTTGAACCCGAGAGGTTGCAGCTAGCCAAGGTCATGCCATGGCACTCCA
>CAUYLG010023101.1:0-23404 GCA_963573385.1 Cacajao melanocephalus
CAAGAATCCTGTTCTCTCTCCCTCTTTTTCTTCCTCTTTCTTTCTCTCGTACATTCTTTTTTTTTCTTTCTTTCACTCTCACTTTCTTTCCTCTCTTTTCCTTTCTTTCAAAAAATAAAAAAATAAAAAAATAAAAAAAAATTAAAAAAATAAAAATAAAAGGAATCCTGGCTGGGCGCGGTGGCTCATGCCTGTAATCCCATCACTTTGGGAGGCCGAGGTGGGCAGATCACTTGAGGCCAGGAGTTCAAGACCAGCCTGGCCAACAGGGCAAAACCCTGTCTCTACTAAAAAATTCAAAAATTAGCTGGGCGTGGTGGTGCATGCCTGTAATCCCAGCTACTTGGGAGGCTGAAGTGGGAGAATCACTTGAACCCGGGAGGTGGAAGTTGCAGTGAGCTGAGATCATGCCATTGCAGTACAGCCAGGGTGACAAAGCAAGACTCTGTCTCAAAAAAAAAAAAAAAAGAAAAAGAGGAAGGAAGCCAGACCATTAGCATCTTCATAGGCCCCTTGGGATATCATTCATGATAAATATTTTGTTTATTTATTTATTTAGAGATGGAGTCTCACTCTGCCGCCCAGGCTGGAGTGCAGTGGCGCAATGTCAGCTCACTGCAATCTCTACCTCCCGGGTTCATGTGATTCTCATGTCTCAGTCTTCCAGGTAGCTGGGATGACAGGCACCTGCCACCATACCTGGAGAATTTTTTTGTATTTTTTAGTGGAGATGGGGTTTCATCATGTTGGTCAGTCTGGTCCAGAACTCCTGACCTCAGGTGAGCCGACCGCTTCAGCCACCCACAGTGCTGGGATTACAGGCATGAGCCACCACGCTGGGCCTAATGCTAAATATTTTCAATTGAACTAGATAGGGTTCAGAAATGAGGAGTGGAACTGAGTGTTCCACATCTGGCCACTCCTATTAAAGGAGGGAGAGTGGAGGATTAGGGCTGCCATCCCACCTGCAGGATGGATCTGCTTCTAAGCCCCACCTTAGAGGAGGGGAGACTCCTCCAGGCTGTGGGGGTAGTGACTGGACCACAGGCCAGAGCATCCTGGCTTCTCAGGAACGAACGTGGGAGAGAGTTAATGTGTTGCCCATGCAGTCTTCCTTGACCCTCTGATTTTTCATCTTTTCCTCAGAGGCCGGGATTTATTTTATTTTATTATATTTCATTTTATTTTATTTTTTGAGATAGAGTCTTGCCCTGTTGCCCAGGCTGGAGTGCAATGGTGCGATCTCAGCTCACTGAAACCTCCATCTCCTGGGTTTGAGCGATTCTCCTGCCTCAGCCTCCTGGGTAGCTGGGATTACAGCCCCGAGCCACCGAGCCCAGATAATTTTTGTATTTTTAGTAGAGTCGGGGTTTCACCGTGTTGGCCAGGTTGGTCTCGGACTTCTGACCTCAAGTGATCTGCCCTCCTCAGCCTCCCAAAGTGCTGGGATTGCAGGTGTGAGTCACTGCACCTGGCCCTGGATTTATATTTTTGACAGATATAGTGAGTTGCTTGAATGAATTATGCTTCGCTTGAGTCTTAGTCATGTAGTAAAATTGACTTCCTCTGTGAGGTGATGTCAAAGAGTATAGGATGAAGCTGGGGAGTGTTCCAGGGCTATTCTGTGTAGGAAGGAGAGGAAGAAATGCTATTTTCAGAACTAGAAAGTCTTCTAGGTTGGCATGATCTAAGTGTATGTTCTCATCTTCTACGTGTCTCTAGGCTTAGAAGCAAACAAAAATAAAGATGTTATCGTTAGTTCTTTATTGCCCTTCAAAAAGTATCACTAGCTGGTTTTAGGATGGTGTCATGAAGACTCTTAGATCTTAACTTTATTTTTTGCTTAGCTGTTTTCATTAAAAAGATGATTAAGGAAATATCTTCTACATGATATGCCTACATAAGATTCACTTTCAGGAAGGCTTTTATGCCAATTTGAAAATTTTAATAGAAGCCAATAGCAGTGGGTGTGTGGAGCTGAAATTAATCTAATGCTGTGCTATTTAATTTGATTATAGGTTAGATCTCAGTACTGAAGTTTCAGCTTTGGCCAAGATTTCTTATAAAAGAAAAGATTTTGGACTCCAGACACTGGCCTACACTCATATGAAGCAGTGAGCAATTCAGTGTCATTAAAGTGCCAGACCACAAATTCTAGTGAATTTCTGTAGAAATTTATTTATTTTAAATTTAAATTTAAATTTTTTTGAGAAGGAGTCTCGCTCTGTCACCCAGGCTGAAGTGCAGTGGTCTGATCTTGGCTCACTGCAAACTCTGCCTCCTGGGTTCAAGCAATTCTCCTGCCTCAGCCTCCCGAGCAGCTGGGACTATAGGCATATGTCACCACACCCAGCTAATTTTTGTATTTTCAGTAGATACCAGGTTTCACCACGTTAGCCAGGATGTTCTTGATCTCTTAACCTCGGGTGCCACCTCGCCTGGCCTGTAGAATGCATTTTTTTAAGGGCTTGACATACTGAACATTTTCTAGTATGCTCTGAAGGGAAGATTCTTCAAAATAAAATTAAGAAATGCTTCAGTAAAACAAAGCCTTTTCAGGAATCCTTCAGGAGTTTTCCTACCATCAATTTCCCCTTCTTTCTCTTGAGACAGTCTGCCACCTCATTGGCCAACACTTAGGTCCTGCAAATCCTGCTCCAAGGTCTCAAAGAAAAGTTTTCAATTGAGTTATTGGCTCTCAGTGTCCTTACACTACACACATAGGTTTGTTTATAAAAAATTTTTAAAACATTGATGCAAAATATGACACATATACATCATGGAATACAACTCAGCCATGAAAAGAATGAAATAATGTCTTTTGCAGTGACTGGGATGGAGCTGGAGGCCACTATTCTAAATAAAGTAACTCAGGAATAGAAAACCAAATACCATGTGTTCTCACTTATAAGTGAGAGCTAAGCTAAACTGTGGGTACACAAAGACACACAGAGTGATATAATAGATTTTGGAGACTCAGATGTGGGGAGGGAGGGAGGTAAGGGATACAAAAACTACAGATTGGGTACAATGTATGCTACTTAGGTGATGGGTGCACCAAAATCTCAGGCTTTACCATTATATAATTCATCCATGTGTAACCAAAAACACACTTATACCCCTAAAGCTATTAAAATTAAAAAAAAATAGACGTGGCGCGGTGCCTCACGCCTGTAATCCCAGCATTTTGGGGGGCCGAGGCAGGTGGACCACTAGCAGTCAGGAGTTCAAGACCAGCCTGACCAATACGGAGAAACCCAGTCTCTACTAAATATACAAAATTAGCTGGGTGTGGTGACTCATGCCTATAATCCCAGCTACTTGGGAGGCTGAGGCAGGAGAATTGCTTGAAATCGGGAGGCAGAGGTGGTGGTGAGCTGAGATCATGCCATTGCACTCCAGCCTGGGCAACAAGAGTGAAACTTCATCTCAAAAATAAATAAATAAATAAATAAAAGTAAAAACAAATAAAAATAATAAAATAAAATAAAACTGATGCACAATAGGTATACATATTTTTGGGGTACATGTGATAGATAATTTAGTATATTGACATAGTGTATAAAGATCAAATCAGGTTGATTGGGATACTCAGCACCTTAAATATTTGCCTTTTCTCTATGCTATAATGATTCAAATTATTCCTGCCTAACTATTTTGAAATGTAGAATATATTATTGTAAACTATAGCCATACTGCTGATCTCTCCAACTCCAGGTCTTATTTCTTTGATCTAATTGTATATTTGAACCGATTCATCAACTACTCTTCATTCTCTCAGAGCTTTCTTTAAACATAGTTCAAAGAAAAAAAATTTGAATTGGTGGCTAACCTTCTGCTTTTCTACGAAACAAGAAACCTCACGTGGTCCTCGAACTCTCAGAGCTTCCTTTGACTGGCATCATTTGAGCCAGTGTGTATGTGAATGTGACTTTGCCAATTATTTCTGCACCACTGGAGAGACGTGAAAGTATTTGTTCTTGCTGAGATGCAACAAGGGGTCGGGTCAGTACCAATATGACCACTCATTTCTATTTCACCTTGCCGAGAAGGTTCTTTCAAGAGCACTTAAAAACAATAGCCTTGTCGGGACACAGTGAAAAACAAGTGTAAGAGCCAAGAATGTGTACACTGGAGAGACAGCGGGGCAAGAGAGCTGTCCACAGATAGCTGACGGGGGCTGCCTGGGGAAGGAAGCAGATTCGTTCTGTGCAGCCCAAATCGGTGGAACTGGGCTGGGAGGGACGATGGGGATCTAAGGAAAGTGTCCCACAGACACCGCTGTTTAAGAGTAGTGGCATTAGCTTCCCATTGGTGGGGTTGTTGCAGCTGAGGCTGGAAGGCTAGTTGGCAGCCACGCTGCAGGAGAGGATAGCAGCTCACTGGAGAGCCATGTGTTAGCTCCATCCTTCTCTAGTCTTGCCCAGCCCTGCCTTCGTAAACACTAGAAGAATCCTCCTTGTGGGTAGGGTGATGAGCCCAGGAGTGTTGCGGCAGAGCTCGGAGAGGACAGGGAGAGTCAACTGGGGTCTTGCTAGGAGCCCAGGAGGGGAGATCCCGGGCCAGGTCGATAGATCCCTCAGCCTAAGAACTCAGAGGCTGGCTCAGAGCCAACACCATTCTGTCCAGTCGTCAGTGAAGACTTCCACTCTTAAGCAGAGTGAAGGGCAAAACCTAAAGGATTTTTCTAACAGTTGTATGTACTCCGATTGCGGAAACCAAAGGAAAGCGTCATTGATGAAAGGTTAGAAAAGCTTCTGGGAGGAGATGGCATTGAACCTTGATGAGTGGGAAGTTTAACTTCCAGGAAAGTTAAACTGAAATTCATCTGAGCCATATTATGCTCTTGGTTGTCCTTCCTTTTAGCCTATGCAACCCAATTTACTCAGCTTACCTCCCATCTTGGTCAGGGCCCGGGTGGGAGTAGAGCTGGGGTAAGGCGGGACCACATTGAATTAGACCCAGACCCTGCCCATCAAGACCTATAGTCTGGTCATTGATAATCCAGTAGAAGGCAGTAAATTGTGAGTGCCATAGAAAAGGCACCTTGTGGGGGGCTTGCAGGACAGACCATCACACCTGGCTGGGGATCAGGAATGCTTCATGGGGTAGTTCCTTTTTGAGATGTGTGCTGAGGGGTGGGCAGGGCTTTTGAGTGAAGGAAGGAGGGTAGATGTTAGTCTCTATAATAATTCTCAGGCAAAAATATTCTAGTTTCTCTCCCTTAGTGGGTAGATTGGTAGGAAGATAAGGTTGGTTTTGGTAGCCTTTGTCTCTTTCAGGTATCCATTACCCTCTCCTCACCTTTAAAGCTATCTGTGTCTGTAACTGTTCTCCTTAGGTCCAGAACCAAACTCAACTGTCAATGGGCTCCATGGATAGGGACCAGCATGGGAACTAATAGTCCTGAAGACAGAAGGGGAAGGAGGTCAGGGGTCAGGGTGGTGGGAGCAGCCAAGGCGCATTGGGAGGAAAGAGACTGCAGAGAGACTTAAGGGTAACTCATCACATGACAAATACTCATTGCTATTACTGATGCTTTGCAACAGGCACTATGCTGGGAACTGGATATTCTGAGATGAAGGCAGCAGGGTGTCTGGCCCAGGGACCCCCCGCACGGAGGCGGCTGTGTCAACAATAGTGGTGTCACAGTAGATAAGTGCAGCAAGCAAAATGGGCCACAGAAGTGTGCACTGGTTCATGGTGACCCCAAGGAGGACATTACCCGCTTTGTCTGGAAGGTAAGGACAGCAGGCAGCCCACCTGCAGCTGGGAGTGGCGATGTGAGAAGCTGCCGAGCTGGCTTCTTGCAGGTAGGCTCTTAGAGTTGGGCCTTTCTGACCAATTAAAGGATCTAACCTCTCTCTTAAATTCAAGAACTTTCTCCATGAATTCTCAGTCTTGTACTCACCCCGCCTCTGCTGCCTCTTTTGCTGTTGGGTGGCCGTGGTGGTCACAGGTTCTGCCTCGTTTTAGAAACCGAGTCAGCCTTCTGAATTTCCCACCTGCTGGGTAAAAAGCCAGCAGCAAGTGAGAGCCACACTCCTCAGGCACCACCCCTGTGGACCATCGGTCTCTAAGCAGGGGAAGCGTCACAGCCCAGGGTTAGACACCCGTCTGTTTGCTTGCAGATCTACACACACTGTCTCTGGCTTCATTTGTAGTTTGGTGGAAGCCCCAGCTTTTTAACTTATTAATTACAGCTCTTCCCTCCGTAGGACTGCAGGCAGGATAGTCCTTTCCCTGGGTTCACTGCAACGCTCAGTAGGTGCTTTGAAGGAACAAAATAAGATTGCCCCATGGCAGTCTGTCCTTGGGTCACTTCAGGGTTCACAGAAACGGCTTCGCTACTCACACGCAGCCACCTTCTGCTCACCACGTGGGTTCAGTGTTTCTGTTATTCTTTGTTTTCTTTAATTTTCATTCTCTCCTCTTCAGAACAAGAGTAGATGGTGCAGTGTATGCAAATATCACAGTTTCAGGTAACTTGAAGAGAGCAATTTGGATTCAGGTATTCATTCTTACTTTTATATGACCATAGATACATAATCTCTTTATGCAAATAAGACTTACTATTGTATTGTAAGAGCAATAACCATGCTCTGCTTCAAATAACATCATTTACATTTTTATTTTGGCAATAAGAACATATTTAGGCAACAGCATCAGTGCTACTTTTTGAGAGGTATTGTCTTTTCGTTTTCTTTTTTTTTGTTTGTTTGTTTTTTTTTTGAGACGGAGTTTTGTTCTTGTTGCCCAGGCTGAAATGCAATGGCGCAATCTCGGCTTACCACAACCTCCACTTTCTGAGTTCAAGTGATTCTCTTGTCTCAGCCTCCTGAGTAGTTGGGATTACAGGCATGCACCACCACACTTGGCTAATTTTGAATTTTTAGTAGAGACGGGGTTTCTCCATGTTGGTCAGGCTGGTCTCGAATTCCCGACCTCAGGTGATCCGCCCACCTCGTCCTCCCAAAGTGCTGGGATAACAGGCATAAGCCACCGTGCTCAGCCTTAAGAGGTATTTTCTAATTTCTAATGCTGATGGGGTCAAAGACCTGCTATGAGTACACAGGTCACAGATGCCATCTCATGTAAAGCAGGAAGGAGAGAAATCGAGGAATGAGAATGAGAGCGAACACCATTCTGCTCAGTTGTCAATTAAGACTTTCACTCTTAAGCAGAGTGAAGGGCAGCACTTACAGGATTGTTCTCACAGTTGTACTCTGAGTATCTGTGGAAACCAAAGGAAAGAGTCACTGGTTCTGATGAGAGGTTAGAAAAACTTTTGACAGGAGATGGCATTGAGCCTCGATGAGTGGGTCATTTGGGTAAACTAAAAAGTGGGGATGGGGAAAGGAGGAGGGATGTAAAGGGGGAGCAGCAACCCTCTTGGCACACTGCCCACGTGCAAGCTGAACTTGCATGCTGAAGAGTCCATGTCCCTCCCGCCCCAGCAGAAACCCACACCTGTGACTGATGGGAGTTGGTGGACAAATACCCCCAACTTCCTCTCTCTACTCTTGGGTAAGACAATTCTGAAGTGAGTGCTCTACTCTCTCCTATGTAGAATCAGCTGATAGTTGCTACAATGGGAACCTGCTAAAAAAGTACACCTCATTGACTTCTTTTTGTTTCCCACTATCCTGGTTTTTTTCTTGGATTATCTTACCTGCCACTGTCCCAAATATACTTGTACTTGAATCCTTGTCTAAGGGTCTGAGAGTTCAACCTAAGATAAAAGATGATTCAGTAGCTGGAACAAAACATGTAATGGGATGGGTTGGGAGTATTTGAAAGGCATGAATGCTCCAAGGGGGCTAATGGCTTGGAAGTTTAGAAGGAGATGAGACTAGAATGATAGGAGTCATGATGTGAAGTACCTGTATTCTGGACAAAATAATCTCACTTTTTTGTAGACAATGGGACACCATGGGGCTGATGAGGGTGGTGAAAACTTTCTTTCCAGGTCTGCAAGCATCTGCTTCTCTGGTTCATGGTCTTGGGGGTATATGCTTTTCTTTCACCCCCTCCATTAGGAATCACTTGCTTGCTAGCGATTTTGCAGGATGCACTGATGGTCCACCATGCTGGTGTCTGCTTTTGAGGAGAACGTTGACTTTCTTCTGGAGCTTCTTGAGCTTCTGTGTGGAAAGAGCGAGGGTTCTGGGAAAGGGCCAGACTTTTGGAACACTATAGGCTATTTTAGCATTAAGCAGATTCTTCCTCATAGGCAGAAGCAGGTGAGTGGCTGGAGCTAGTCATTCTAGTTCTTATAATCTTAGGAGGAATGTTTGATGCAAAGGAGTCAGACGGCTCTAAGAAGAGCCCAGCTTACTGAGTTTGGCACTCCTGGGGGCAAACAGGAAAAGACTTCCAGCCAGTGCTAGGGAGTCAGATGGCAGTCACTGGTGGCATCAGTGTAGTGCACCAGGGCTTTGCAGGAGGCAAAGCTGCCCATCAAACACCACCCTATCTGCTGAGGGCCTCCTGGGCTTTGGAGAATCCCTCTCGGCCCTGGTGATTATCTGAGACAGTCGTGGGTGTCCAGGAAGTTTCCAATAAAGAGGCCTAAGAGGCTGTTCTTGTTCATCCAAAAGGAGTGGAAAGGAGACAGGGAGGTAAGTCTGCTTTGTGGGGAAGGCCCTGGTGCTGGCTAGCAATAAGCTACATGGTCTTGTAATGCTGATGGGCAAAAAGCAAAGGAATGTGAGTAATCCAGCTTGTGTTTGTTGAGTGCATTTGAGTCAGGTCCTAGGCTGGGCGCTGAGGATGGGAGTCAGGAGAAGGAACAAGATGAGCCTAAGGAATTCATGGTCAGGGGTCATCAAGAAGGTATATGCACATCCAGCTGTAATTCCAGATGCAGTCTGACCTGAGCCACGAAGAAGTGCAGAGTCCCCAAGAGGCCAGAGAGTTCACGTCTGGTTAGAGTCAGAGTGTTTGACGGGAAGATGAAAGGAGGAGCCGGCATCTGAGATGAGCCTTGTAGGATGTGCAGGGTTTGGACATATTGAGAAGGGTGTCAGGAGTTGGGGAGTTTTATTCCCATGGACTTTATTGGGAGGGACTGAAGAATCACTCTAGGCCCAGCTCCTGGGGAGGGGTCCTTGGCTCACTGCCTGCCCTAAGGCCATCTTCCGCCTGTGTGAGCTCCCCTTCTATTCTTTTAGTCCTGGCACTCGGGTCCAGGAGCAGGAGTCCTGGCCCATTCCAGCATTTAGGGAGGCCACTTCCCCCCTCTGGGACACTGTTCCACCACTTAGAACACAAGGGATTTGGGCTGGTCAAAGAGTATCTGTGTGAGGGAAGGGCTGTCTCAGTTACATCCTCCACCTACCCTCCATGAGAGGCACTGCTGGGCTTAGCTTGGTTTCTGCCAGGAGCAGGGATGTCCCATCTGTCAAGGGTGCTCAGGTGTGTGTGATAGGAAATTCACTGGAATGGCACTCTCTAATGTTTTGGAATTCCTTCAGAGCCACACTTATCCCAAACATCTACTTCCCCCTCCCACACCTACCACCCCCAATGAAACCAAAGCCAGTTTGCCTGCGGTACATGATGTGCTGTGCCCAGCCGACTCCGAGGGAATGGGCCTGCTGCCAGGCTCCGTGCAGGCTTGCCTTGTGGGGAGAGCTGCTGGCTCATTAAACCCCTTTATTTGTGAGCCCACGAATGCACACTCCCGCATGCCAAGGTGCTACATGAGTCTAATGAAAGAATTATTAATGTGCACACCTTAAATGCAAATGGAATAAGGTCCCCACAAAAACACTCTCAGAAGTTAACTGGAATGAATATGCACTGCCAGTTAAAGGATGGCTCACCCTTTTTCTTGCCAGCCTATTCTAAATCTGGGCTTTTCTCCTAGGAAGTCCTTCCTCGGATGGAGTGGAGGTCTGTCTCCCCGTGACTTTGACTTCAGGGTTCATGTTATCTTGTGGCAAGCCCAAAGTCTTGCTCTTTCTGAGTTCCCAACTCTGGCTCATCCGGGCTCTTCTCTGACACTTCTTGTCAGCCACTTCTTGGAGTCGTGGAGTTCCTGGCTAGGTCGTCTCTGAAGGGCGTTCCTTGGCTCTGTTGCATCGTGTGCTCCGCAGCCTTTGGCTTGCCAGTGCTGACCTCCTCAGGTCGATAGGACATTTAGTGTGTGCTGGGCACTAGGGCAGAGGAGGGATAAAGGATGAGTCACACAAGGACCCAGCCGTCTGGAGGCTCACAGTCCAAGAAATGTGAGAACATCCACCAGCAAACAAGTGCACAACACTAAGTGGCTGAAAAGAGGCACAGAGGGTCCTCTAGAAATTGCAGGTGGGAATTCAGAGTCTCATCCAGTTTGGTGGTGTTGGGAGAGAGGGAAGGAGACAGGAATGGGATGTGAGAAAAGGTGTCTGGGAGAAGTTGGCTTTGAATTGGATCAAGTAGGATGTAGAGGATTTGGTCAGGCAAAGATGTGGAATAATCTAGAGAACAGTGAGGAGGAAGATGAAAAAGGCAGGGCAGATACATGAGACTGTGAAGAGGTCACTTTGGCAGATGCACAGTGCCCTGGGTGTGGTTGTGGTTAGGGAGAGCTCACACTGGGGAGACAAGTAGTTTCCGTTATGAACAGACTTGAATGTCACGTTATGGAATTTAGATCTGCGAGATGCCTATTCTCTGTTTGTCTCACTAGATCTGGTCTCCACTCCATGGTGGTAGACTGATTACAAACCCGTCCTTAATTATTCCCCTCCTGGATCCATGCCCCCTTGTGCCATAACTTTGACTGCTCTCCCACTCTGATTCTGAGCACTGCCATGTAACTTGCTTGGTCAATGGGATATCAGCAACTGTCTGTGCATAAGCAGAGACTTGAGAAATGATTACGCACTGGGGTTTGTCTTCTCTTGCTGCTTCTGGAATCTGGCTGCCACGTGAATAAGCAAGCTGAAGGCTAAGAAGCTGTGTGGATGGAGAAGCACTGAAGCTCCCCATCTGGCACTCAGCCGACCATAGGTGCATGAGTGAGCACTAGCAGAGGTCGGTGGGGCCCGACTCAGAGCAGCAGAACTGCCCAGCTGAGCCCAGCCCAAACTGCCAACCTGCAGAATTGTGAGCTGAAAAATGGTTGCTGTTTTAACAGTCTAAATACTGGGGTGGTTTATTACGCAGCAAAAACCAACTGCTATGGGTATAATCCCAGATTCAAGGGATCCAGGGTTAGAGGTCCTGGGATATGGTGGAACATATTTTGCATGTGGGAGGAATGTGAGCAATTGCGGCTGGAGCACAGACTATAGGTTGAAAATTAGCCACATATTCTTCCCTTCCCCTCAAGAGGTAGAATCTTTTTTTTTTTTTTTTTTTTTTTTTTTTGATATGGAGTCTCACTCTGTCGCCCAGGCTGGAGTGCAGTAGTGCAATCTCGGCTCACTGCAACCCCTGTCTCCTGGATTCAAGCAATTCTCCTGCCTCAGCCTCCTGAATAGCTAAGATCACAGGTACCCGCCACCATGCCTGGCTAGTTTTTCTATTTTTAGTAGAGACGGGGTTTCACCATGTTGGCCAGGCTGGTCTTGAACTCCTGACCTGAGGTGATCCATCCACCTCTGCCTCCCAAAGGGCTGGGATTAAAAGCATGAGCCACTGCGCCCAGCCAGAATCCATTTTCTTAACCCTTGATTTGGTGATCATCATGTGATTTATTTCATCCAAATGGACAGAAGCAAATGTGATGTAAGCAGGGGTATGAAGAGTGATTGCACTTTGGGGCTTTGCCTACTTGCTGTTCTTGAAACTCTTTGACTGCTTTGTAAACAAGTCCAGGCGAGCACCCTGGAGAGTGAGAGATGCATGTCAAGAGAGGCCCCGTCTTTCTAACCATCTCCATTCTAAAGTGGCTGGTCCTAGATAACTCACCGATCAACTGCAGACACATGAGTGAGCCCAGCTGAGATAGCCAAGATCAGCCTAGAGCAGACCAGAAAAACCGTCCAAATGAAACTTTCTTTTTTTTTTTTTTTTTTTTGAGGTAGAGTCTCACTCTGTTGCCCACGCTGGAGTGCTTTGGCTTGGTCTCTACAAGCCCAGCTTTAATTGCTGAATTGCTAGTCTGCAAAACCAAGGGCTAAATCAATGGTTATTGTCTTAAGGCATTACATTTTGGAGTGGCTTGTAAGTCACTTGACCTATGCTTCCTGCTCTGTAGCCAGGAGGCTGTCCCGTATGAGCTGTATCAGTGAGTTCCCATGCTCTTTACCTTTGGCCAGCAAGAGGACATTGAGACCGAGGCATTTGTTTCCCTGATTCTCATCCTGCTGGACTATGGTTTGGCCATAGCCTCTGTCAATGGCTGTGTCCACAGCTCACTTTCAGGGTGCTCGCAATGACTCCTTTCCATGCCCATTCAGGTCCCTGGTGCCGTGAGCTCTGGGGTTCTTCAACGTTCCTCAACCCTCCCACACCTTTGTCTCTGCTCCATTATGCCATTTGCTTGGCCACCTGTGTCCTGAAAAGACCCTCACTGACTACTTTGTTCTGTGCACCATGAGCAGCTGAAGACTGTTTAGTAAATAGCAACATCCTGTTTAGGAAGAGCGAAACAGAACTCCTGCTCTAAAGGATCTTGCTCTGGGCATCCCACAAATGCTGCTCTGGCTTGGGCAATTGGAAAGTCATTCTGGAGAATGAGGCTGCCAAGGAGCAACTTTTCCCGGCTGGCTCACAGGAGCCATCTGGATCTTGCTTTCTGCAGGGAGTAGTCATCATCCCCTTTCCTGCCAGTTCCCCTAAGTTAAAGAATAAAAAAAATGAACTCTTCCAGTGCCCCTGGCATCCTTTCTCTCCTTGAGAGGATTTTTCTTGAGCACTTTTAGTCCAGCATTCAGCAGCATTAAGCAAATCAGGAAGTCAGTTTGCCCCAGGACATTTGTTCAAAGGCTCACAGCCTTGACCCATCTTTTCCACACAATCACCCATGCAGTTAGAACCCTCCAGCGACGGAACTCCCACCAGTGTCTGTCTCTGTGCAAGGCCTCATATGGTTAATAATAGCAATAATTAATGGTGGTGGTGGTGATGATGATGATAAATGGCAAAGCAAACTGAGAATCTGCCTCTTCCACCACCATGGCTATTACCTTTGATGGAGTCACATTTGGACCTCTTTGTCAAGTTCATACGGGAGTCTTGTCATGGAAGTCAGAGCTGGAATGAGGAAGGGTTAGTAGGGAGAATATATGTTTCTCATCTAGAAGAATGGCACTTGGAAGGGCATGTATCTCCTCAGTGGTGGGAAGTGTTTGATTTTAGCTGCTCCAGGGGAGAATCAACCACACACAGCCTGGCTTGGAAACTCTTTCCACCATTTTTCTCCACTGGCGCAGACACAGGATCAGAGCAGAACCCTCCCATTGAGGGAGCCTCAGGCACTCACAACTGCTCTTCCTCTCTTGGTGGAGCAGTTTGAGCCACTTGAGATGAAGGGCACTGACGTTTCACACCTGAGGCTGTCCAGTTTACAAGACATACCGTGGGGACTTGGGAGACGGAGACTTGATTTTTTTCTGAAGAGATAAATGTAGGGAAGAAGGGAATTTGGTAACATGTGTGGGAACGTCAAGAGGCTCATGTCTACATTCACCTTTTGGGCAGGACAATTCTTTTTTTTTTTTGAGACGGAGTTTTGCTCTTATTTCCCAGGCTGGAGTGAGTGCAATGATGCTATCTCGGCTCGCTGCAAACTTCGCCTCTCGGGTTCAAGTGATTGTCCTGCCTCAGCCTCCCTAGTAGCTGGCATTACAGGTGCCCACCACCATGCCCAGCTAGTTTTTTGTATTTTTAGCAAAGATGGGGTTTTACTATGTTGGCCAGGCTTGTTTTGAACTCCTGACCTCAGGCAATCCACCCGCCTCAGCCTCCCAAAGTGCTAGGATTACAGGCGACAATTCTTTATTATGTGGGATCATCTTGTACATTCTAGGGTGGTTAGTGTTCCTGATCTCAGTCCACCAAAGGCCAGTAGTGTCTCCCAGTCACTGCGATCATTAGAAATGCCGCCCTCCCCTTCCAAGCACTCTTAGGTTGGGCTGGAAGGACAATACCATTCCTGGTTGAGAAACATTGGAGGGAGAGGGCTGCGGGAAGGGAGAAAGGAAGCAGAGAGCTAGGGAAAAAGGGAGATCCATGCGGGAAATTTAGATCTCTAGTTTCCAAAGGCCTGGGGGCACCCTCTCCTGAGAACTCTCACTCTCTTCTTTGACTCTGTGTGGCACGTGATAGTAACAATGACCCTTGAGGACGGATATACTTAAACCTCAGTGGAGACTAGAGAAGACAAGTCAGTGAGGCAGGTGAGGCAGTATTTGGAACAGGTAGGGGATGTCTCCCTGATCAGTGGTGGCCAGTGGCCTCCACTCCCGTGGGTTCCTGGGTGCTGAGGATCATCTATCTGAAGGTGAAGTCCTGGCTAGAGTGAAGGTAAGGTTCATCTCCTCAATTTCTCTGTCACAGAAGACACAGTCTGTGGGGCAGAGGAAAGGAAGGACCCAGCCCCTGGGTTACAAGTATAATTAACTCAGACTGACTCCTGCTGGTCCTGCCAGAAGTGTCCTTTCCCTAGGTCTGGCATCGCTGGCTCCTTCTCTTAATATGGGTCTTCGCTAAGCTAGATCTCTCCTCCTTACCCCTCAAACCTCTACCTTTTATCCTAGTTTCCTTTCCTTTCCTTTCCTTTATTTCCTTTCCTTCCTTTCCTTTCTCTTTTCTTTTGAGATGGAGTTTTGCTCTGTTGCCCAGACTGCAGTGCAGTGGCACGATCTGGGCTCACTGTAACCTCCACCTCCTGGGTTCAAGTGATTCTCCTGCCTCAGCCTACTGAGTAGCTGGAACCACAAGTGCCCACCACCATGCCCAGCTAATTTTGTATTTTTAGTAGAGATGAGGTTTCACCATTTTGGCCAGGCTGGTCTCAAACTCCTGACCTCAAGTGATCTACCCGCCTCACTCTCCCAAAGTGCTGGGATTACAGGCATGAGCCACCGTGCCCAGCCTCTAGTTTATTTTCTTCAAAGCACTTGTCAGTGTGTTATATTCGATTTTAAAAATTTATTTATTTACCTTTTGTAAATTCTGCCCATCAGGGCAGTGATTTGGTCTGTCACATTCATTCCTGGCATGTAATAGGTGCTCAATGAATGAATAAGTGAATGGATTACTCAACATATACCAGGTGCTATGCTAAGTAATTTGTCTCATGAAAATCCCAAGGATTCTTTAAGGTAAGTACTATATCATCTCCACGTTTTGCAGAAACCAGGACTTAGTGAATTTAAGTAACCTCCCCAAGGTCATATAGCTATTTATTATATGGTGCAGTAAGACTTGATTGACTCAAGTGCCCACAGTCTTGTAGGAAAACAAATACTATAAGGAAGCAAATTCTAAATGTCCCAAGAGAAGAGCTGGATGAAGGGCTGTGGCAATTTAGGAGGGGACAGGCATTTTCAGTTGAAAGTGGGAATGAATCAGAGGAGGAGGTTAAATTTGAGCTGAGCCCTGAAGGATAGTATGATGGCTAATTTTATGTGTCAGTTGACTGGGTTATGGTGCCTAGTTATTTGGTCAAACATCAGTGTAGATGTTGCTGTGAAGGTCATTTTTATATGCAATGAATATTTAAATCGGTAGACTTTGAGTAAAGATTACCCTCCATAATGTGGATGGGGCTCATCCGATCCGTTGAAGGCCTTAAGGGAAATGTTTGATATTCTCTGACGAAGCAGGAATTTTGCCTCCAGAGTACCACTGGACTCAAACGGCAACACCAACTCTAGGTTTTGGACTTGCCAGTCCCCACAATCACATGAGCCAATTCTTCAAAATAAATCTCTCTCTCTCTCTGAGTATAGATATATATGCATACACATATCCTACTGGTTCTGTTGCTCTGGAGAGCCCTGACTAGCATAGATGGACATTTAGGTATGTAGGTGTGTGGAATTGGGGCAGGGAAAGGAACTGTGAGCAGGGGCTGGAGAGGCGTGGTCAGAGCTGTAGTGCTTTGGAGGCTCTCGAGCAGAGGATCCCCACAGGGAAGGAAGTGGTGGAGTGGAGACCGCCCTGGACAGGAAGCTGGGGTCAGCGTGTGGAGGGCAGGGAACACCAGAATGAGGGTTTTAGACTTCGTCTTAGGAAGTGGAAGGTCCTTGAGTGACAATGGTAAGACAACAGGGTCCACTCCTCACCAAAGGCCACCAATGCTTCTCTTTCAGCAGGAAATCAGCGTTCAAAGTGAGACCCAGTGAAGAAGAGCACTGCCAGAAATTAATGGAGGGAGCCCGAGAGGAACATGTGCCTAGGAAGTCAGGAGCTATTTCTTGGACATTTGTGCCTCTGTTCCAAACTCTTCTCTCAGAGTAGATGGCCTCTTTAGGAAGGAGCCAGAGATCTTTCTCAGTTGACTTGTTCAGAAATATATTTGGGATTCAGTCTGGCCCCAAGCTATACTTCCAGCCTCATCTCCACGGCGCACTTTCTGAGGCGTTCTGTCTTGGTCCTCTTGGCTTATGCAGCTGCCTGGCCTGGGTCGTCCTCCTCACCCTTGTCTGCTTGGTGCTACTTGGCCCTATTCTAATTGCTCCTGCTAGGCAGCTTCTCTCCTCCTTCCACCGTGCTCTGAGCACACTGGACAGATTCTGTTAGAGCTGTCACTGTCTTCCTGCTGTCTGCCCGCTGGCCTTGGAGCTCCTGGAAGACAGGAGCTTTATCTTACCCCACCACATGGCCTATGGCAAGCCCGGTGCCAAAGTGGCCTGGAGGGATCAGTAGGCTGAATGAAATTCTTCCCTCTGGGATGCCCTTTAAAGTTATTTTCTTTCTGGAACCTGGGGCAGTGACTGGAATGGTTGGAATGTGGCATTGGTTTGCCTTTGGGCATTTTATTCCTCTGAGTATTGGCCGGACTCTCTGGTGATTTCTGGTCTCGGAGGACTTCCTGTTTTAAATGCCCTTGGAGTTGTGGTTCCCGAGCTGCTGTGCTGTCTCCCATAACCTTTCTCTCCATCCTGGCCTGGTCTCTCTTCCACACCAGAACTTTCCTCTAGATCCATGGACTAGGACCGTCAGGCACCAGTGAACCGCACTCCTGACCATTCTCCAAATAGTCGTTTGGCCAAATATGAGGTACCTGGCAGCTCTTTCTTTTCTGAACCCCACTTTACTTCCGAGCAGCTTCCTTCTTCCAGGAGCTGAAGCTCCCACGTGATGTCTCAATGCCAGGCAGATGCGCTTGACCTGCCTCTCCGGGCCCTCGCCAAGGTAAGGGATTTTGAATCATTCAACTAATGTATTACAAAGGGAAAGAGACCCCAAGAAAGGGCTTCACTACATATTCTTTTCAACTGACAAGACCAATTTTTTAGTTCATCTACAAACTCTTGAGGTTTAAACCCCATGAGTTACTTACCATACACTTGTATCCCCTACGGTGACTTTTACGGTGCATGGCAGTTTCTCCATTGGCTGTGGAGTGAGCTGATGTTACTGCAGGTTGAGACTGAGCCACTTTGACTGCTGCCCAGATGGTGCCAGCAGTCCTTTTGGGC
Organism: Cacajao melanocephalus; assembly: GCA_963573385.1. NCBI lineage: Eukaryota > Metazoa > Chordata > Mammalia > Primates > Pitheciidae > Cacajao > Cacajao melanocephalus. The sequence goes on from CAUYLG010023101.1 coordinate 17,586, forward strand.
ACTAACTGTGGGTCTGGTCCTGAGCTCAGTGCACAGAGGATAGGGGGAGGTTGAGGGAATCAGCACAACTCAGAGGTGTCCTTGTTCTCCAGGAGCTCTAGTTCTGACCTCCGCCCAGTCACAAGCTGATGTGAGTCCCCTAGAGTGTGACTTGGGGTTTCCCATCCCAGAATCTTGGCCAGAGCTTCATTTGGAAGCCCCAGAGACATGGACCAGACTTGCAGGTAGACATTCACCAACATGTGATTTGGGGGCTGCTCAGAGGGACCTACTCACCTCCCACATGGAGCTCTCTCAGGATCAGCCATCCCTGGAAGCTCCTTTCCCACAGGACAGAGCCCAGACAACTCATTCTGTCTTTAAAAGCCACCATGGTCTGGCACCAACCCACTTTTCCAACCTCCACCTCCTGTGACTTCAGCCACATGGAGCAAGCATGAACTGATGGTCTCTATACCTTTCCAACTCCAGGTCTTTGTTTCTGCTGTTTTCTCTGCCAATGAGGCTGTGATGTCTATTACTGAGTAGCAATATTACCACACACTTAGCAGCTTTAAACAATACACATTTATTATCTCATAATTTCTGTGGGTCAAGAATTCAGGTGTGGCTTAGCTGGGTCCTCTGAAAGGCTGCAATCAAGATGTCAGCTAGGACTGTGGTCTTAATCCAAGCTTCAGCTAGGGAAGGATCTGCTTCCCAGCTTCACGTATGTTGGTGGGATTCAGGGCCTGGCAAGTGGTCGGACCAAGGCCCCCAGTTTGTTGTTGATTGTTGGCTGGAGGCTGCCCTCAGTGCCTAGCTGGTTGTTGGCAGAGCTGCCCTGTGTTCCTTGCCACATGAGCCTCCTCAACATGAGTGCTTGCTTCTTCAAAGCCAGTGAGAGAGAGGCTCTTCTAATAAGATGGACCTTACAAGCTTACATTATGTCATCACAGAAGCAACATCTGTCACTTTTATTACATTTTATTGCTTAGCATCAAGTCACAATTCCTACTGATAATCAAAGGGTGGAGATTACATAAAGGCATGGACACCAAGAGGTGGGGATCACTGGGCCACTTTAGCCTCTGTCTCCACCCATCTCCTTCTCCCAACCTCCCTATCCACTCCAGAAACAGCAACCTAAATAGAATTCATGGAGCTTCCCTCAATCACCTCAATCACAGGGCTTTGCTTGCATTGTTCTTTAGTACTTCGTTCATCTATTCAACAAATACATATTAAGCATCTGCCATATGCCTGGAGGTAGAGATAGTGTAGTATAATGGTTAAGGCTTCAAGGCCTGGAATCAGAGTCTCTTGTTCCAAATCCTGGGTCTCCACTTCAAGCTGGATCTCAATTAATTAACCTCTAAATAATACTATGAGACTTGTAAGTGTGAAGGTTAATTTTATGTGTCAACTTTCCTGGGCTATGCGGTGTCCACATATGGCGTCATACATTATTATGGGTATTTCTGTGACATTTAATGTTAATCTCATCCAAAATTAATAAGAAAGTGAGTAGGCTTCATCCAGTAAGTTGAAGGCCTGTGTGGAACAAAAGTCCGGCCCTCCCCTTAGTAGGAGAATTCTTCCTCTTTGGTGGCCTTCAAAGTGAGACATCGGCGCTTCCTGGTTCCATGGCAGCTGTCATCCTTCTGACTTGAACTAGAACATCAGCTCTGTAGATTTTGGACTTGCCAGGCTCCATAATTGTGTAAGTCCATTTCTTATAATAAATCGCTTTATATATAGCCCCTGTTGGTTCTGTTTTTCTGGAGAACTGGACTCCTAAGTTAGGTTAAATGAAATCACACATGTAGAAAACAGCATAGAGCTTGGCTCCTACTAAGAAATCAAGGAAGATTAAATTTTATTTTAGGGGCTGGAGAACCAGGAATGATTCAGTGGGAAGTTGTCCAGCATACATGGAGCCCACGCAGCCTTTTTCATGAGTGATTATGTGTGTGCTTTACCTCCGCAGCAGAGCTCCTGTGACTTCTCTGAGAGCAGATCCGAATGTTTGTCTTCTCAGTCACCTCCCCTGCCCCTAGCTTGCGTCTAGAGCACTCAGGGCTTCAGTGACTGGGTGCAGGATGGATGCTCTCCAACCAGACACCCCTTGGCAGTGTGCCATTGGCAACAGGGAAAATCTACCTGATGCCAATCCTCACGCCCCCTCAGTATAGCTGGCCATGCTGGTTTTCTAGCTTCTACATTTGTCATGTACTGTGCTCAGATGCCACATTCTTCCTTTTCATTCTGTGGGTGAGAAATTATGGCCAACCAAGAGTCCTGCCTTCCTCCTCCCCTTCTTGCTGCTTGATGAAAGTGGTTTGCTAGTGTGTCAGTGGATACATGTCTCCATCTGAGAACACAGGGAGTGGTGTTGGGAGTGGGTGGGCAGAGGGTGAAGGGTGGTGGCTGGGAAGGGAGAGCCAGAGCCTCCGAAACCACGTGGTGGGCATTTGCCTTTGAGTCTTTGCTTGCCCAGAATCTGACCTGTGCTCTCCTATGTTATGAGAATCCTCACTGTGTGGCTTTTACTGGGAGGCAGGGCTCCGTCTTACACAGTGAAAGCCAAAGGCCCAGCCTGCCCTTTCTCTAAGTGCTGGCACCCGGGGCCTTTGGCTTTAGGCTGCTGGCGTGGGTTAGTTTAGGATAACTCTGGTTATTTCAGGTTATTGCAGAAGTCCTGGACAGATTGGAGAGATCAGCTTATCAAGTGTATGCTGATCTCGGAGCCATGAAAGATCTGATCCGTAGAGGATCCAAAAATGTCTACTCTCTGCAGCTGACATTTCCTCAGCTCAGACTTTGCTTCCCAGCCTCCTCTTACTTCCTTTTTGTAGAGAAGCTGAGGGAGAGGGTAAAACTGCAATTAGCTGCCTGCCCTTACTGTCTGGTCTGCACCCAGCCCATTGGGCTGTGCTCAGTGTTCACGTGCTAAACATGCTGCCAGGGGCCAGCTGCAGCCTCAAAGGCAGGGAGTGGGAGAGGAAAATTAGGCTTTCAGTAAGTCAGAAAAGCAGTTTTTTGAAAAAGAAGTGGCTGCTTACAAAACTTAGGATTCTCAAACTGGAAAGAACCTTAGAAATTTAGAAATGGAATCAGAGTTGGAATGTATGTCAGGAGTTTAGGCCAATTATGTGAATTCCTTTGTTTTTGGAGTGATTGGCTGAGGCGTGGGAATGTGACTTCACCCTAGCCAATGAGGTGGAAAGGGGAGCCTGTGAGAACATCTGGGAATATTTTCTTCATTCATAAAAAAAATACCAAATACTTGCTTTTTCCTACAGCTGAGTGCGTTTGTATGAGGAAGTGTTACTTGCAGCTGTGGCTGCCATCTTGGACCATGAAGGGGAACCCAAGAAAATCCCCAAGAAACTAACCCAGAACTCACCCAATGTAAAGGCTCCTCTTAAACCAGACTGCAAAATCCCAATACAATACATGCCATGACTTTGTCTGACTCCTTCCTGGACACTCCTAAGACTCACTTAAACTAGCACTCTCCCTTGCTGATGTAAGAATGAATACAGTTGTTTCTTATCAACAGGTTGCTTTGGTGATTCTGGGGCAGCTAGCATTAGACACCAGCAAACAGTAGGAAAAGAAATACTCCCTCATTTACTCTAGCTTGTAGGGGACGATCACACTCCAACCCTTTGACTTGCCACGTATCTTCCTTGCATGGCTTCCAAGGGGCCTCCAGGGTCCTATCTCCTGTTGTGCTCTCTTATCTTCCTGCAACTTGAATTTTTCTCCCTGGAGCTGGAGAAAGGAGAAACCACAGAATTGTGCAACTTGCCCACCCATCACCCTTCCCACACTTCCCCTGCCTGCTTTCATGTGATACTGTTTCTTTTACTCAGATGCTTTCTTTCTCTCTCCCAACACACAGATAATGAATATAGGAATATCAGAAGACACATAGGCAGATATTGCTTTTTCTACCCAGGGGTCTCAGCATTTTCCCACTCAGTTCTTGAGCTTTAACAAGCCCATGCTCAGAATAGTCAAACAGTTTTTTTTAGCACATCGCGAATTGCCTCTTCCTTTTTTCTTGGGGAAATTTTAGGCCATACTTTCTGTAGCAGCCCATGCTCCAATTGGATTAGCTATGGAACAATTAGTTTCATAAATGAATATGGCTGGAAAATGATTCCAAAGCCCTCTGTCTGGTGTGTGACCTTGAGATATGTGATCTTGGGCAAGTCCCTTTTTTTGGGTGAGCCCAGATTCCTCCTCTGTCAGGGAGAGAGTTGGGCTAGATGATCTCCGAGCAGCTTATTCATTCTATGCCTCAAGGAGAAAGCATTTGGAAGAAAATGTTTTTGTTTCTAATTATAAACATGAAATACACTTACTGTAAAAATCAGAACAAGTCAAATGTATGCAAAGCCTAAAACATTGGTGTTCCTTCCTTGCTCCATAAATTCCCCTAGAGAGTCTTTTGGGGCCAGAATTTGCCAAGAGCACTCAGTGCATGATTTTTGATGATGTTGACATGAGTGACTTCCAATTCACTGACATAACCAGGAACTTCTGAGAAGTAACTGTTTCTGTTCTTATGGTTTCCCTTTCCCCTGGAGGAAAATTGCAGAAGTTTTTTGTGTTGTTTAAGAGTTGCAGAGCCCTGCTGCCTGTGACCCCGCTACGTTTTTGTCAGAAAATAGGACACGTAAACCTGGCCTTACCCTAAGACTCAGATTTGCAAGGTGCACGTCTATAGCAGAGCCTGTGTGTGACCAAGGTGCTGACCATCCCACAGAGCCATAGGGCTGGACACACAGGTCCAGAGATTAGGCCCTAGCACAACAATATCGATATCAGCACTTTAGTCTTCCCACAAACATGAACATTACCTTGTTATGTGTGTCTGAAGTTTTAATCAATTGCAGTTGGACTCTGTAGCAGAGAACTGAGAAAATACAAAATATTGGAGAACAACAATGAAAAGCACTTTTATTACCTGCTATTCTGGGGTAGCAGCCCATTAGGGAGGCATTGATCAAGGGCACTGACCACCGAAGTTCTCAGCCACATGCTTCATCCCTTAGATTACAGCTCATACCTGCCTCAAGGAGGGTCAGACCCAAGGCAGGAAGAGTCAATAGAATCCAGTGTGGGCCAGGCACGGTGGCTCACACCTGTAATCCCAGCACTTTGGGAGGCCGAGGCAGACGGATCACGAGGTCAGGAGATTGAGATCTTCCTGGCCAACATGGTGAAATCCTCTCTACTAAAATACAAAAAAATTGACCGAGCATGCTGGTGCATGCTTTTAGTCCCAGCTCTGCTTGGGAGACTGAGGTAGGAGAATCGCTTGAACCAGAGAGATGGAGGTTGCAGTGAGCCAAGATCATGCCACTGCACTCCAGCCTGGCGACAGAGCAAGACTCCATCAGAAAAAAAAAAAAAAAAAGAAAAGAAAGAAAGAAAGAAAAAAGAAACCAGTGTGGCCCCAGGAAATTTGGGCAGGGCCATGTAGATGTGAGTGTGAGGTGAGGCTCAGTGCAGAGGAAGGGTTTGGGCTGGGAGAGCTATATTCAAGGAAGGGGGATGTATTGGACTGTTTCTCCCCACCAGACAGAGGAGGGAAGAGACACAGTAGAAGACTGGCCTTAGGGCATTCTGGGGGTTAGACAGGGAAACTGGTGGAGGGACAGTTGGCTGAACCTGGCCCATGGTGGAGAGCGGGCCAAGCCACATAACCAGCCCCTGCCTTGATCCTTGAAGGGTCTGATGGGCTTCCCTTTGTGGGTAACCGGACCTCTCTCTCTGGCTGCCCTTAGCATTTCTTCCTTCATTTCAACCCTGGTGAATCTGAC
>CAUYLG010023103.1:0-10664 GCA_963573385.1 Cacajao melanocephalus
TTTATTTAAGTTCTGGGATATGTGTACAGAACATGCAGGTTACATAGGCATACATGTGCCATAGTGGCTTGCTGCACCTATCAACCCGTCATCTTTAAGCCCCACAAGCATTCTGTATTTGTCCTAATGCTCTCCCTCCCCTTGCCCCCAACCCCCAAACAGGCCCCAGTGCATGATGTTCTCCTTATGGATCCTTATGAATGAAGCTGGAAGCTGGTTTCCAGCTTCATCTATGTCCCTGCAAAGGACATGAACTCATTCTTTTTTATGGCTGCATAGTATTCCATGGTGTATATGTACCACATTTTCCTTATCCAGAAATGACCAATTCTTAAAGTAAATTTGAGAAACCACCACGATACAAGCATCAGTATTAAGGGTTTGAGGGCCAGGCTTATAATCCCAGCACTTTGGGAGGCCGAGGTGGGCAGATCACCTGAGGTCAGGATTTCAAGACCAGCCTGGCCAACATGGTGAAACCCCATCTCTACTAAAAATACAAAAATTAGCCAGGCATGATGGTGAGCACCTGTAATCCTAGCTACTCGGGAGGATGAGGCAGGACAATCGCTTGAACCTAGGAGGCAGAGGTTGCAGTGAGCTGAAATCCCACCACTGCACTCCAGCCTCGACAACAAAAGTGAAACTCTCAAAAAAAAAAAAAAAAAGAAAAAGAAAAGAAAAGAAAACAGAGTTTGAAAGAAAAAAAGCCTATAGAGAAATTTATACCTTAAGCTGAGGAAAAACATAAAACTTATTTATTGAAAGAACTGCATAGACTTATAAGAAACTAATACCCAGTTTGGGGTATTTGCTGTTTCCTTTCCAATAAAATAAATGCTGTTTTTTCAGTCTCCTTTTCTGTCTTGGCTAAAAATAATAATAAAAAATGGCAGTGGGGAAGTTCATGGAAGAATCAGAAGGTGGAAGTTTGTGTGTGGGAGTCGTGGTTTAGAAGTGGAGATTTCACTATGTTGCCCAGGCTGGCCTTAAATTCCTAGGCTTTTGATGATGCTTAAATGACTATGTGTTATATCATAAAACTGGAGGTTTTTTTCAGAAAAAAAATGTTTGTAACAGGATAAGGTTCCCAGGAGACAGCTGTTTCATCTAGAACACACTTCCAGTGGGATGTCAGGTGGGTGGATGATAGGGCATGGGGGCTACCATAGAGTTCCCAATGTACCTTCTGGAGCTAGACCTTGATGGTGATAGAAAGGGGAGTGAGTAACAGAGATCTCTTATGCGCCTTTGAGGATACCTGGGCCACCTGGTGAGACACCAAGTATTACTATTGGATGGAAAATGTCCTGAGGCTAGAAACAGCCAGTCAAACATCTAAGTCTAAGGCATAAGCCTCATCCAGCATACAGAAGCTTTCATGATAAACACTCTCAAGTTGGAAGAGCGGGCAGTAAGGGTGAAGCCATTGCCACCATCAGCTGGTACAATCTACCTGCAGCCATGCCTGACTGTCCATTCACACAGGGGACACTTTTTGAGGGATGTAGCTGTTAGGTTTACCAGGTAAACCTAAGAGAAAACACTAGAAAAGCACAGCTCTCTGGAGCAGTGGAATGAATCTAACATCAATTCCATTCCTACAGTTACTCTGCAATTACCATGGTACAGTAGACAACAATTAGGGAAAAAAAAAACCTCTTAAAAAGAGCTTTATATTTTATATGCTCCAGACCCCACAAAACTCTAATTTACCCTTGGGATTACCATTTATGAGGTGGAAGTAGAGAAAGAGTTTTTGGAGAGCAAAGGGAAGTATACAATTGGTTTCTTGATATGCCTGGCTCGAAGTGCTGTAGGATTTAGACAAAGCTGTCCATTTGATAGCAAAATGCTTGCATGATCTCAACAACAGGACTGAAATTCAATTCTTCTGATCAGTTCTGTACGCTGGGTACACAACTTTTGTCCCACATCATATGTCTTTCATTTAACAAAGACAAGTGTAGAAAGATTACACTTGATCTAGGCATTCTTATAAAAGGTGACAACTTCCAAGCCATCATTATTTCCTTTTTTGTGTGTGTCTTTAAAAACACATAATGCAAACAGAAATATGAAGACTGGTGTCACACTAAAGGAATTTCCTTTACTGCCAATAACTTCAGAAATAAGGAAGGAAGTATTGACTACCTTCAAAGCAGATTCTTTATGCCATTTTTGAGTTGTGGGGACAGATTTATGCTCCTTCAGCATGCCTTTTCCCTTGACTCTCTTATAAATGAAGGCAGGTGTTCACAAGGCAGTTGACTAGGGTAAGATGTGCCCTTTGGCCATGGAATACAGCAAAGCTATCTATGCTATAAAGGGGTTGTCGCACCTGTGCCTTGATCCTTCCTTAGCAGAGGTTTAGGACCCGTCAGCATATATTCCACAAAGCAGTGCTCTGTTCAGTCAAAGGCTAGAACAAGGAGGCCCTGACATGACTATTTTTATCATGGTTTTTTGGTAATAAGCATAAGGAAACTACAGAACCATCATCTTCAAGATAAAAATTAATGCACAAGAGGTACACAGTAGCGATTAAATTCAAATGAAGGACTTCTGAAACTCTGTCAGCCAGGACAATGATATAACTCATAGACTCTTTCACCTCCGTAGATTTACTTTACAGCACTTGGGTGTTTTCTGTATGCTCAATTAAAATCCTACTCTGGTGGGAAAAACCAGATTTCCAAATGGTGATTTTATTGATTCAATAAAATTTAAGAAATTCTACTTATGGAAAACCTCATTACCCAAAACTAATAAATAAGAGTTTACCCTGCAGTCTGGTTCCTCTTTATTTGACAGAATTAAAAATCACTCTGGAACAACTTAGTTCATTTTTCACTTGTTAATTGAGCTTAATAGTTTAGCAACTCCCTTTCTGTTCTAAGCTTGTGAACTCTTCATTCTTTCCGGCAGCACTTGCATTCTCTCACTCTTAACTTTACAAAGCATACATTTACAAAGAAGTTTAATAGAAATAAAGAGCACAGGGGAAGGGGGAAGAAATAAGAGCATTTTATTTGGGGTGAAGCAATGACTTAAGGCTCAGCCCAGCCTTTGGGGATGGGTGTCAAGTTTCACTACACTGTTAGAAGGATATTTTGTCAAAGCCTCAGGTGCAACGTCCACGTGAGGGACAATTTTATTATTGAATACGTGTCACAGCAGATTTCCACTTATGTTCGGCATTTATAGAAATTGCAAAGAGCCAAAGTTGTGCCTGGACTGGACAAAACCTTTCCATCAATTTCACCTTCTGGCACAAAGACTTACTCTTTGGAAGGCTATTAATGTACAAATGTTTGCTTGTTTGTTCTTCTTGCAACAGTTATCATGTCTTTTTTAAGTAGAAATTTATTAAAAGTAATTTTGACTGAATATGATCGGTGTGTTACAATCTTTAAAATAAAGCGCAAAACTTAAAGGACAATACCAAAGTTGGTCAAGATACTTCCGTCACTCTTCAGTTTTCCATGCAACTCCTGAGACATACTCCAGCCATACCTGTTCTAGTCAGGTAACTAATTCCACATCCATCCTAGATTGTCTGTATCAACCATGTCCACTATACAGAAAACAGTCAACTTTTATACTACATACGTCTTAAAGACTAGTAGTTGAGGTATGAGTTAACCTGAGTTGTGGAGCCTTTGAAATATATCATGTGACCTCATTTTATGTCACCCTATGGTGATGAAGATGACAATGATGACTACTACTTTTCCTCCCCCTTCCCCTCCCCCTCCCTTTCCTCCTCTTTTGTTATTTATCCATTGAAAAGAGAATGAGGAAAAACGAGAAATTTTCAAACAGGCAGGAACATTCAAACTAGTTCAATGTATGCAGATAAAAATATATGATTGTTTTGCCTTTAGATGCAAGTTGAATAAAAACAAAATCCAGCCTGGATTTCATTAGGTAATGCCAAATTGTTTTCCAAAGTAGTTGTACCGACTTAGGCTTCTACCAGCAATGTGTAAGTGTTTCCATTGTTCTACATTCTTTCCAGTATAGGACCCAAGTAATTCATAATTCTGAACATGTAAAACCCTTGAAATATGCTAATGCAGTAACTATTTTCATTTCTCAATTAAATTGTTGAAGTCAAGTCAAAGAGAAAATTGTTGAATTGGTCTGGGCTCAAAATCAGGTCACTTTTCTTCTCTATTCTCACATTCACAGTTGATTTCATTTAGTCCTGTGATTTGAACCAGCATTCAGTGACCTCCAAATTTATATCATCAGTTCAGACCTCTTCCTGCTTTTTACTCAATTGCTCATTCACTATCTCCTTTCATGGGTTTAACGTATAGCTCAAACTTAACCTCCCTGTCTCTCTCTAATGGGACTACTAGACATACACACACACACACACACACACAAGCCAATAACTATGAATGGCCAGATTTGTTCATATCTATTCAAATAAAAACTCCTAATTGAATATATGAAGACTCAAAGCCTCACCTTTTAGAAAAACTGTTCACTTACTGCCCCACCTCTTCTGAGAGGTTATACTCTTCAACCATTTTTATTTGCTTATCAAGTGAATAAATTTTGGGGGCTTTTTATTTGCATAATTTTCTTCCAGTTATGAAACTACTTACTAAATATTTCAATATCTTGAATTTTCACTTAACTTTATAGTGTCAGACGTCTGACTTGTTATTTCAAATTCTCCTGAAAACACAACTATAAATGCCTGCATAAACATAACATAAACCATAATTTTTTTCATTTCTCTATTTTATAGCACATATTATTCCTAGTTTATACTGTTTGAGTCTATTACTGATTTCTTTTTCCAATGTACATATGCAGATGGTTACTGCTGGTGCATATGAAAGTTATTAATTAAACGCATACGTTTATCTTGTGCCAAGTCACATTATTAAACTTTTCTAAGAATTATAGTTAATTTCTACTAATAATAGTTATTCAGTTGTTTCTTTACTGTTTGCAGGGATGAACAAATACTGTATAACAGAAATAACGTACAACAATACATTTTCTTCCCAAAATATAATTGTTTCACATACAAGTATTAGTACTTCCAAAACAATATTAAATGATAACATTTTTTACTTATTGAACACTTATTATATAATGGACCCCATCACGATAGCTTCATAAAATTACACATTTTTAATTATTTCATTATTTCCTAGATTTTTTTGCTAATTTTTTGAAAAAAATGTTTTCAAAAGCCATAAACATCTGATTGGCTATTGGTTTGAGATGACAATTTATCATGCAAAAGCAAGAATTTTGTATTTCTTTTTTTCAAATGAAGTTTTATTTTAAAACAGTTTTTACATTTATAGAAGTATTCTAAGGATAGTCCACAGAGTTCCTGTATGCCCTTCCCCTAGATTCCCCTAATTTGACAACTTAAATAACCATGGTTCATTCACCAAAACTAAGAAACAGACATTGGCATATATTATCAAATAAGCTCCAGATTTATTTCAGCTTTCTACAGTTTTTTTTTAACTAATAATTTCTTTTTTCTGCACCAGAATCCCCTCCAGGTTACTAAATTATACTTAGTCATTATGTACTAGTAGTTTCCTATGATAGTTTCTCAGTCTTTCCTTGTTTTTAATGAACTTGACAACTTTGAAGAGTACTAGTCAGGTATTTTGTAAAATACCTCTCAATTTGAGATTGTTTATTTTCCTCATGGTTAGATTGGGGTTATGGGATTGGGAGAAGAATGTTACAGAGAAGTGCCCTTCTCATCACATCATGTAAGTGAGTATGATAGCAACCCTAATTGTCAGTCGTGTTAACTTTGATTAAGGTAGTGTGTGCCAGGCTTCCCCACTGCAAAATTACTTTCGCTATGCCAGTTACACTTTATTCTCCAGGAGGAGAAGGGAATTAAGCTCCACTCCCAGGAAGAGAGAGTGTCTACATATTATATTTAGAATTCTTCTGTAAGGAAGATTTGCCCCATCTTCTCCATTCGTACATTGATTTATATTAGTATGGGCTCACAGATATTTATTTTATACTTGGGTCCAATGCTCAAATGATTTCTGCTTTGGCCCTCTCAGTTGACTCCCTTTGACATGCCCCATTGTTTGTTTTGCTCCATTTGTTTCTTTTAGTACTTCACTTCTTTTTGGCACTGTCAAAAGCTCCAGGCTCACCTGGTCCTTTATCTGCTGCAGTCCTAGAAACAGCCACTTCTCCAAGCAGCCTTTGTTTCTTTTATTGGAGAATAGTATGTAGAAACCAAAATTTGGGCACTGGGTGTTGTATTCCTTTTTGCATGTTATTACTATTTGTGCTTTGTTTTACTTTTTAAAAATAATTGTGATAATATTCACTAAACATAAAATGTGTCATCTTAACCATTTTTAAGTGTGCAACTCAGGGGCACATATTCACATTCTTGTGCCACTACCTCTATTATCCATCTCCAGAATGCTTTTTATCTTGCAGAATGAAACAGTGTACTCATTAAACTACAACTCCCTATTATGTACTCCCTCAACCCCTGGCAACCACCATTTTACTTTCTATCTCTACAAATTTGACTTCATATTAATGGAATCATGCAGTATTTGTCCTTTTCTGACTGACTTATTTTACTTAGCATAATATCTTCACGATTCCTCTGTGTTGTAGCATATACCAGAATTCCCTTCCTTTTTGAGGCTGAATAATTTTTCATTGTATGTATACGCTACATGCTACAGTTTGTTTGTCCATTCATCTGTTGGACATTCATCTGCAGGTCGTTTTCAGCCCTTGGCTATTATGAATGCTGTTCTAAACATAGGTGTACAAATATTCTTTCAAGTTTCTGCTTTCAATTCTTTGGGGTATATACCTACTAATAAAATCACTGGATCATACAGTAAGTTCTTTTAACTTTTGGAGAAACTTTCAAACTGTTTTCCACAGTGGCTCTATCATTTCACATCCATGTGAACAGGGCCCAAAGTTTCCATTTTCTCCATACCCTCACTAACACTTGCTATTTTCTGGCTTTGTTTTGTTTTTGCTTTTATAGTAGCTATCCTAAAGCATGTGAGGTGGTATTTCCTTGTGGTGTTCATTTGCATTTTCTTAACGATTAGTGATATGGCACATCTTTTTATGTGCTTATTGGCCATTTGTATATCTTCTTTGGAGAAATGTCTATTTAAGCTCTTTGCCCATTTTTTCACTGAGTTGTCCTGTTGTTGTTGAATTGTACTAATTCTTTATATAATCCAAATTAATGCCTTATCAGATATATGATTCACAGATATTTTCTCCCATTCCATGGGTTGCCTTTTCATGTTGCTGATTATGCTCTTTGATGCACAGAAAATTTTACTTTGGTGTCATCCAGTTTACCTATTTTTTCTTTGGTTGCCTGTGCTTTTGGTACCATATCCAAGAAATTATTTCCAAAGCCAATGTCATAAAGTGTGTTTTACTTTTAATGAATGTTTTTCTTTCATGAGACCTAGATAGAAGATAGGATATTTTACTGGGAAATAATGGATGATAATGGTGGAGTCAAGACGGGTTAAGACTACTACATAAGAATCCCTTAATTGTAAGATGAAAAATTTTGAAGTTGATCAAATATACATGGAAAAGTCAATGAAGGTTTTTGAGTAGGTAAGCAACTGACTAAATCAGTGTTTTGAGAAGAGCAAAAAGCAGTGAGTGAATCCTGCACCTTCAGCTGAGGTATCCAGGTTTTCTAATCGGGACTGACTAGGCAGTTGGCACAACCCACAGAGAGCAAGGAGAAACAGGGTGGACTGACAGCCCACCTAGGAGCCTCACAGGGCAGGGGAGCTCCCACCCCCAGCCAAGGGAGGTAGTGAGTGATTGTGCTACCCTGCCTGGGAAATCATGCTTTTTCCATGGATCTGTGTAACCCACAGATCAGGAGATCCCCTCGTGAGCCCATGCCACCAGGGCCTTGGGTTCCAAGCACAGAGTTGTGCAGATGCTCGGTGGCCATTCAGGTTTCAGCCAGCGATAGCAGGCTGGAGACTGCATAAGACAACCAAGTTTCCAGGGGGAGGGGCAGCTGCCACACTGCAGCTCCAGTCTTCCATTTTCCCCTTCCAGTGTTGGGGAGACTGAGTGGTTTGGACTGGGAGGAATTCCCAACAGCACAGCGTAGTAGCTGTGGCAGATTGTGGCCAGACTGCTTCTTTAGGTGGGACCTGGGTCCATTCCTCCTCACCAGGCAGGGCCGCCCTGTGGGAATTTCAGCAATTCCAACCAGGGGTTTATGAAAAGAACTCTGATCTCCCTGGGAGGAAGCCCCTGGGGTGGGAGGGGTGGCTGCAGTATCCACGGTTTAGAAGACTTAATCTTTCCTGCCTTTTGGCTCTGAGGGGTCCGGGCAGTCTGGACAAGGGAGATATCCCCCAGTACAGCACATCCACTTCACCAAGAGGCAGCCAGAGTGCTTCATTAAGTGGGTCCCTGATCCTGTGCCTCCTGACTGAGTGAGATCTCCCAACAGGCATCACCAGATACTTTATACAGGAGAGTTCCAGCCAGCATCAGGTTGGTACCCCTCTGAGACAGGGCTCTCAGAGGAAGGAACAGAAAGCCATCTTTTCTGTTCTGCATCCTCCAGTGGTGACACTTTCAGGTGTAAGAGGTACCCGAGTGAATGAGGTCTGGAGTGGACCCCCAGCAAACTGCAGCAGCCCTATGGGAGAGGGATCTGACTGTTAAAAACAAACAAACAATCAAACAAACAGAAAGCAACAACATCATCAACAAAAAAGACCCCACAAAAAACACATCCTAGGGTCAGCAGCCTCAAAGATCAAAGGTAAGTAAGCTCAAGAAGATGAGAAAGAATTAACGCAAAAATGCTGAAAACTCAAAAAGCCAGAGTGCCTCTTCTTCTCCAAATGATTGCAACACCTCTTCAGCAGGGGCACAGAACTGAGCTGAGATGAATGAACTGACAGAAGTAGGCTTCAGAAGGTGGGTAATAACAAACTTCACTAAGATAAAGGAGTATGTTCTATGCAAAGAAGCTAAGAACTATGATAAAACATCACAGAAGATGTTAACCAGAATTACCAGTTTATAGAGGAACATAAATAACCTGATGGAGCTAAAGAACACCAACACGAGAACTTCACAATACAAACACAAGTATCAATAGGTAAAGAGATGGGCAGAAGAATCTTAGGGCTTGAAGACTAGCTTGCTGAAAGAAGACTGGCAGGCCAGATTAGAGAAAAAAGAATGAAAAGGCATGAACAAAACTTCCGAGAACCATGGGATTACATAATAAAGACCAAACCTACAACTGATTGGAGTACCTGAAAGAGATGAGGAGAATGGAACCAGGTTGGAAAATATACTTCAGGATATCATCCAGGAGAACTTCTCCAACCTAGCAAGGTAGGTCAACATTCAAGTTCAGGAAATTGAGAGAACCCTAGTAAGATACTCCATGAGAAGATCAGCCCCAGTACACATAATTGTTAGATTCTTCAAGGTCAAAATGAAGAAAAAATGTTAAGGGCAGCCAGAGGGAAAGGCCAGGTCACCTACAGAGGGAAGCCTGTCAGACTTACAGCAGACTTCTTAACAGAAATCCTACAAGTCAGAAGAGATTGGGGGTCAATATTCAATATTCTTAAAGAAAAGAATTTCCAACCTAGAATCTCACATCTGGCCAAACTAAGCTTCATAAGCAAAGGAGAAATACAGTCCTTTTCAGACAAGTAAATGCTGAGGCAATTCATCACTCCCAGGCCTACCTCGCAAGATCTCCTGAAGGAAGCACTATATATAGAAAGGAAAAACTGTTACCAGACAGTACAAAAACACAGTGAAGTACACAGACCAATGACACTATGAAGCAATTGCATTAACAAGTCTGTAAAATAACCAGCAGCATCATGATGACAGGATCAAATTTACATATAACAACATTAACCTAAATGTGAATAGACTAAACGCCCCAATTAAGACACAGAATGTCAAGCTGGAAAAAGAGTCAAGACCCATTGGTAGGCTATATTCAAGAGACTCATCTCACATGCAAAGACATAATAGGCTCAAAATAAAGGGACAGAGGAAAATTTACCAAGCAAATCAAAAACATAAAAAAGCAGGGATTGCAATCCTAGTTTCTGACAAAACAGACTTTAAGCCAAAAAAGGTCTAAAAGGAAAAAGAAAGGCATTACATAATGGTAAAGGGTTCAATTCAACAAGGAAAGCTAACTATCCTAAATATATATGCACCCAACACAGGAGCACCAAGATTCATAAAATGCGTTCTTAGAGACCTACAAAGAGAGTTAGACTCTCACAAAATAATAGTGTGAGATTTTTTTTTAAAGAAGAAAGAAAGAAAGAATGAAAGAAAGAAAAAAGAAGAATGTAAGAGAAAAAGAAAGAGGAAGAGAAAGAGGGAGAGAGAACGGGATTCTTGTTCTATTGCCCAGGCTAGAATGCAGTCTAAAAATGGGTATTAAAAACATCTTTTATGCCAATAATTGTGCTTAACAATGTAGACAGGAAGGAATAAGGGATGAAAATAACAAACAAGCAGCCAACCAATATTTTATTTAAACCTGTGAAATGCTATGCAATTGCTGAGGAGTGATTTACTTCCAATTATGTGGTCACTTTTAAAATAGGTGTAATGTGATA
>CAUYLG010023105.1:0-32400 GCA_963573385.1 Cacajao melanocephalus
AAGATTATATATGATTATATAAAGGAATAACTATGTGCCTACATTTCTAATTCTTTTCTAAATCAATATTTATATGGGAGCAGGCTGAGGCTTCAGACCCTTGCCACGGCACTTGCGGGGTTCCCCCCGACAACTGGGTCAAAGCCCCGCCTAGTCCCCTCTTCCACAACAGCTCATTGGTCTCTAAGCCAGGTCCCTCCTGCCTCCTGAGTCTCCCGTGCACCCCTTTTCTCTGTCCTCAGGGCTCCATCAGGCTCAAGGCTCCTGCTCCTCTACCTGGAACCTGACTCTAGGGTCTCTCTGGCCTCTATTCTCTCCCTTCCACTCTATCCCCCACATAGCCCCAGAGGGGTCCCTTTGAAACCCCGACCTGAGCCACACAGTTCTGTATCCGAACACTGAGTCGCCACCCATGTCGTCTCTCAGCTTCTGTTTCTTTTGTTGTTGTTGAGACAGTCTCTGTTGCCCAGGTTGGAGTGCAGTGGTGCAATCTCGGCTCACTGCAACCTTTGCCTCCTGGGTTCAAACGATTCTCCTGCCTCAGCCTCATAAGTAGCCAGGACTTACAGACACCCGCCATCATGCCTAGCTGATTTTTATATTTTTAGTAGAGGTGGGGTTTCGCCATGTTAGCCAGGCTGGTCTTGAACTCCTGACCTCAGGTGATCCGCCAGCCTTGGCCTCCCGAAGTCCTGGGATTACAGGCGTAAGCCACTGCACCCGACCTGGCAATCTGTGTTTTAACAAGCCTTTCTGGTGACTCTGATGTGTATTAACGTTTGAGAACAGCATTTCTAACCATTTAATTCACCAGATCACCCCCTCTTTTATTGGCAAATTCCCTCTTGCTTTTCTTTCTTCCTTCTTCACCGGCTGATTCTCCTCAATGTCCAGTGGATCTTCCTTTTTATAGCTTATAAAATCTGGGGAGTCCCAGCCCTTTCTAGGTGCACTCACTCACGAGATGATATCATGCAGTCCCATAGTGTTCCTCGCAATCTATAATACTGTTGACTCATCAGTTTATATGCCTAGCCTCAAACTCTAACCTGGAACTGCAGACTCAGGGAGATCAATTTGCCAACTCAACCTCTCCCTTTGGCTGTGTAATTGACATCTCAAACTTAACATGCTCAGAACGAAACTACTGATTCCCTCCTACCTTCTGCTCACTCCAGTACTTTCCTTTTCAGTAAATTGTCACTTCATCTTCCAATTCTTCAGGCTCAAAATTTTGGAGCCTTTTTTTTTTTTTTTTTTTTTTTAGACATATTCTTGCTCTGTGTCACCAGGCTGGAGTGCGGTGGCACAATCTCAGCTCACCGCAACCTCTGCCTCCTGTGTTCAAGTGATTCTCCTGTCTCAACCTCCTGAGTAGCTGGGATTACAGGTACCTGCCACCACGCCTGGCTAATTTCTGTATTTTTAGTAGCGACGGGGTTTCACCATGTTGGCCGGGATGGTCTCAAACTCCTGACCCCATGAGCCACTCGCCTTGGCCACCCAAAGTGCTGGGTTTGCAGGCGTGAACCACCTCGTCCAGCCTTTTTTTTTTTTTTTTTTTTTGGTGAGATCTTGCTCTGGCACGCAGCCTGGAGTGCAGTGGCATGATCATGACTCACTGCAGCCTCAATCTCCTGGGCTCAAGTGATCCTCCCACTCAGCCTCCTGAGTAGCTGGGACAACTGGCATGCACCACCACACATGGGTAATAAAAAACAATTTTCTTTTCTTTCTTTCTTTCTTTTTTTTTTTTTTTTTTAGAGACAAGGCCTTGCTATGTTGCTCAGGCTAGTATCAAACCCTTGGCCTCACGCAATCCTCCCACATCGCCCTCCCAAAGTGCTGGGATTACAGGTGTGATCCACTGCTCCAGGATGAGTCATTCTTGATTCCTCTCTTTCACCCCCAAACCTAATGACCATTAGTTTTCTAATGCTCTGCAACAAATTACCCCAAACATAGCAGTTTAAAACAATAAACATTTCTTATCTACTGTAGTTTTTGTGGGTCAGGAATCAGGGAGCAGCTTAGTTGGATGATTCCTGCTTCCAGTGTTTGATGAGGTTGCAGTCAAGATGTTGGCTGGGCTGGAGTGATCTGGAGGTTTAACTGCGGCTGGAGGATCCACTTCACTCTGGTTCACTCACCTGGTGCTGGTTGCTGGCAGGACGTTTCAGTTCTTCCCTTGTATGGATCTCTCCACGGATTGCTTGAGTGTCCGTATGGTGGCTAGTTTCCTTTAGAGAAATCAACTGAAGAGAATGAGCAAGTAAGAAGCAGCGATGCCTTTTATGGCCTAGTCATGAAGTTCCCATTTATATTTTTATTTATTTTTTATTTTTTTTGAGACAGAGTCTTGCTCTTGTTGCCCAGGCTGGAGTGCAGTGGGGTGATCTCGGCTCATGGCAACCTCTACCTCCTGTGTTCAAGTGATTCTCCTGCCTCAGCCTCTGGAGTAGCTGGGATTACAGGCATGTGCCACCACGCCTGGCTAATTTCATGTTTTTAGTAAAGACAGGGTTTCTCCATGTTGGTCAGGCTGGTCTTGAACTCCCGACCTCAGGTGATCTGCCGGCCTTAGCCTCCCAAAGTGCTGGGATTACAAGCGCGAGCCACCCTGCCCAGCAGTTACCCACCATTACTTCTGTTCAGTGGAAGCCAGTAGCTAAGGAGAGCCTTCACTCAAAGATTGGGGAATTAGACTTTCTCTTTCAAAGTGTCAAAGAATCTTCAGACGTATTTTAAAACCACCACACAGTTCATCAACAAATCATGTCCGTTCTCCTCTTGAAATAGATCCAGAATTTGACCAGTTTTCACCATCTTCATTACTATTACCCAGATCTAACCACCACCATCTCTTGCCTGGACTAGAAATTTCCTCCTTATTGGGATCTCTGCTTCCACCCTTACCCCATTGATATGGTTTGGTTGTGTCCCCACCCAAAATCTCATCTTGAATTGTAATCTCCATAATCCCTATGTGTCAAAGGATAGACTAGGTGGAGGTAACTGAATCATGGGGGTGGTTTCCCTCAGGCTGTTCTTGTGCCGGTGAATGAGTTCTCACTAGATATGATTTTTTGTTTGTTTGTTTTTTTGTTTTTTTGGGGATGGAGTCTCCCTCTGTTGCCCAGGCTCGAGTGCTGTGGTGCGATCTCAGCTCACTGCAACCTCCACCTCCTGGGTTCAAGCGATTCTCCTGCCTCAGCCTCCCGAGTAGCTGGGACTACAGGCTACATGCCACCATGCCTGGCTAACTTTTTGCATTTTTAGCAGAGATGAGTTTCACCGTTATTAGCCAGGACGGTCTTGATCTCCTGACCTTGTGATCCGCCCGCCTTGGCCTCCCAAAGTGCTGGCATTACAGGCATGAGCCACCACACCTGGCCAATCTTATGCTTTTATGAGGGGCTCTTTCCCCTTCGCTCAGCACTTCTTCCTGCCACCTTATAAAGAAGGTGCCTTTCTTTCCTTTGCCTTCTGCCATGATTGTAAGTTTCTGGAGGCCTCCCCAGCCACGTTGAATTGTGAGTCAATTAAACCTCTTCCCTTTGTAAATTACCCAGTCTCGGGCAGTTCTTTATAGCAGTGTGAAAACAGAGGAATACACCCATACCTATTCTCTGCCCAGAAACCATAGGGATCCTGCTGTTAAAATGCAAGTCACTCCTTGACTCAGAACCTTCAAATAGCTTTCATCTCACCCAGAAAAAAAAAACGCAATTCCGACCATGACCTATAAGGTCCTCCAAATGATAGTCTGTGTTATTCGCATCCAATAGTACCGAATATTAAATGCATTTAATAAAGAGATCTTCCAAACAGGTTTTATGTGAGCAACAAGGCCGTTTTATTTCTGGCTTGGGTGCAAGCGGGCCAAATCCAAGAAAAGACAGGTGAAGGGGGTAAGGTGGGAATTGGCTTTATTGGTTGGGGTAGTTTTTTGGGGGGGCGGGGGTGTTGCAGAGTAAGATCAGTTACAGTGGTTGGGGATAGGGGCAAGGAGTATGCATGACCACAAGTCCAGTTACGATGGCAGGGTTGGCTGAGAGGTATTTACATTATCATAAGCACAGTTAAGATGGCAGAGTTGGGTGAGGGGCTTGTCCAGGGAAGCTCCACTGGGCAATCAGGGACAATGGCGAACGCAGGCAGGCATTGGGAGACATCAGCCGGAGCAGGCAGGACTTCAGACTTTCAGGCTCCAGGCTTGCATATGGAGACCTGACAGTCTGACCCCTGCCACTGCTCTGATCTGTTGCTACCCTTTTCTCAGTCACTGGGATCCATTCATATCAGACTTCCTGCAGTTTCCAGAACCTATTAAGTGTATTTCGCCTCAAGGCCTTCGCTGTTGCCATTTTCCTTACCTGGCTTGTTCCTCCCCATGCTGTTCACATGGCTCCCTTCCTCATCTCCTTCAGGTCTCTGTGGAAATACCACTTTCCCCAAGAGTCCCTCTTGACTACCCTGTCTAAAGGAACTCCCTGTCAGCACTCTTACTCTCTGAAATTCTTTCTATTTAGGTATTTACTTTCTTTGTGCAACTGGAATGTAAAATCTTTTTCAGAATTTTATCCTTGGGTTCTAGGACAGTGTGGGGCACATCACTCAATAAATAGTTATTGACCGACTGAGACTTTCCCTGGTGCCTTGAACTCACAGTTTGCCCTGCCTCGAGGCCTTTGCACAGACTGGGGGCTTGAGATGTTCACACACGTTTTTCACCTAGTAAATCATCCTTCAAGCCTCAGCTCCAGTGTTATTTCCTTAGGGAGCTCCTCCTTCTAAATTAGGTCTATTGGCGGGGCACAGTGGCTCATGCCTGTAATCCCAGCACTTTGGGAGGCGGGCAGATCACCAGAGATCAGGAGTTCAAGACCAGCCTGGCCAACGTAGCAAAACTCTGTCTCTACTAAAAATATAAAAATTAGCCAGATGTAATGGCAGGCACCTACAATCCCAGCTACTCGGGAGGCTGAGGCAGGGAGAGTTGCTTGAACCTGGGAGGCAGAGGTTGCAGTGAGCTGAGATTGCGCCACTGCACTCCAGCCTGAGTGAAAGAGCGAGACTCAGTCTCAAAATAAATAAATAAAAAATAAATAAATGAATTAGGTCTATAGCCCTTTTCTGTCATAGCACTTTTATTTATTTATTTCTGAGGCAGGATCTCACTCTGTCACCCAGGCTGGAGTGCAATAGCATGATCTTGGCTCATTGCAACCTCTGCCTCCTGGTTTTAAGTGATTCTTGTGCCTAAGCCACCTGAGTAGCTGGGATTACAGGTGTGTGCCACCACGCCTGGCCAATTTTTGTGTTTTTAGTGGAGATGGGGTTTCACCATGTTGGCCAGGCTGCTGATCTTGAACTCCTGGCCTCATGTGATCTGCCCACCTTGTCTTCCCAAAGTGCTGGGATTACAGACTTGAGCCACCATGCCCAGCATGTCATAGCACTAAATACATTATTTATTTATTTTTGAGATGAACAAAAATTCTTAATTTTGGTGAAGTTGAGTTTATCAATTTTAATTTATAACATTTCATAAAGTTCATAAATTTTAACTTTTTTTTTGAGACAGAGTCTTGCTCTGTTGCCAGGCTGGAGTGCAGTGGTGCTATCTCGGCTTACTGCAATTTCCGCTTCCCAGGTTCAAGCTATTCTCCTACCTCCGCCTCCTGAGTAGCTGGGACTACAGGCACACGCCACCATGCCCAGCTAATTTTTGTATTTTTAGTAGAGATTGGGTTTCACCATGTTGGCCAGGATAGTCTCGATCTCTTGACCTTATGATTTATCCATCTTGGCCTCCCAAAGTGCTGGATTACAGGCATGAGCCACCTCGCCCAGCCTTAATACAATTTATAATCACGTAATTATTTGTGAGTCATCATATATCTGTTTTCCTGTTGTGTGAAGCAAACTGAGGGCAGGAATGGGGTCTATTTTGTTCTCTACAGTATTCCCAATTCCTAGCATTTAGTAGACTCTCAGTAAGTATGTGTTGAAAGATTGAATGATTCCCAAAGATTGTGATGAATTCTTAAAGCACCCCCACAATTTCCTCTTCATCTCTTTGTTCGGTCATAACAATTTAAGCCTATGATTCTCCAAGTGTGCCCCAGGGACTCCTGGGGGCTCTTGAAACACTTTTGGGGGTCTGTGAGGTGAACATTATTTTTGTAATACTACTAGGATGTTATTTGCTTTTCACTGTCATTTCCTTGTTGCATATTGTGATGTTTGCCAGAAGCTACAAGACACGATCTATTTTGACACACTTAATGCAGAAGCAGATATGAGAATCCAGCTATTGTATATGAAACCGGGCATTAAAGATATTTGCAAAAATGTAAAACAATGCCATTCTTCTCCCTAAAATTTCTTTTGGTGTAGAAATTATAGTTATTTTAAATAAAAATGTTATTTTTACATATAATGAATTTTAAACAATGACTATTTTAGAAATTTAATATTGATAGATATAACTCACATAAACATACAACCCATATAAATGTAACTCATATAAATTACTGGAGTCCTTATTAATTCTCAAGAGACCAAAAAGTATGAGAATGGATGACCTAAGTCAATCTTTGAGTGTTTTATTCTTGTTTGAAACCCTAGTAGGCTTCTGAGCTCTCTTAAGGCAATGTCCCTGTCTGCATCGTTGAACACATATTTCAGGTTTGGGTTCTGGCAGGTGATCTTAGTGTGAAAGCACTGAAGGCAGGCCGGCTGAGGTGGCTCACGTGTGTAATCCCAACACTTTGGGAGGCCAAGGCAGGAGGATCACCTGAGGTCGGGAGTTCGAGACCAGCCTGACCAACATGGAGAAACCCCGTCTCTACTAAAAATGCAAAATTAACCGGGCGTGGTGGCGCATGCCTGTTATCCCAGCTACTTGGGAGGCTGAGGCAGAATTGCTTGAACCCGGGAGGCGGAAGTTGCAGTGAGCCGAGATTGCCCCATTGTACTACAGCCTGGGCAACAAGAGCAAAACTCCATCTCAAAAAAAAAAACAAAAAACAAACGTTTGACGGCTAAAAGGAATGAATGAGAAGATCAAACCTCCCACCTCACCCCCACTTCCTCTTAAATAGCAGTGGAAGCAAAGCGCATGCGCCAGAGGCCCCGCCTCAAGCGTGGTGCAGTGGGTGTCCGGGGTGGGGTGGGGTGGGGTGGGGTGGGGTGCAGTAGCGCAGGGGGCAGCGCGTGCGCAGTCAGTCAGAGGATGTGCGCACGTGCGTGGGTGGGGAGAGAGCAGGGAGTTAGGGAGGGAGCGGCGAAAGCATTTGCTACGGCAGGACAGAGAACGCTAGGGGCGCGGCGGCGCATGCGCAGAGAATCGGCGGGAAAGGTCGCGCGCAGGCGGAGGATCCGTCGAGGCCTGAAGGGGCCGTTAGGCGGTGGCTAGGATTCTCTGCTGAGGCTTCTTCACCCTCATTTTTGTCCAGCTGACCGGACTGAAGAACCTGGTGGAAGCCTTGAAGCTAGGGTGAGGGTCACTTGGCCAAGGGAGCCCTGAAACGTACCCAGATCTGGGGTGTGGGGCGGGGCGCCATTTTCGAGGGTCGGGCTCATTGCGCCCGACTGATGGGTAGCAGGTTGCTGGCTGGGAGCCTCCTGGTTGCCCTGGGCTCTGTGGAGCTGACGGATCAAAGGGGCCCCTCCTTTACCCCCTGTGTCTTCCAGGAAGACACAGGAAACTCCCTTCGGCTCTCCTCACTCATCCAGTCCGAGTTTGAGCCAATTACTCGGCAGGATTCGGCCCTCAGTCCGTGCCTTTGGGGAAAGCCATCAGTGTTAAGTGCCTGGGTGGCAGAAACCCGGGTCCAGCCCCATCACTGGTCTGTTAGGGCAGTGGTTTTCTGCTTTTTGAAGAAATCGGATACCAGCTCCTCTTTGCCTTTTTTGGAGGTTATACTTCCAGAGAAGGACGTAATGTGAGGGAAATGGGCATTTCTGGGGGATCCTGAGCACTCCCCAGATGACATGAGCCTAGGAGAGGAGTTGCTTGGGATGATGTCACAGGGGCACCATGAGGGTTGCACCCATATGGAACGAAGAGTCTGCCTGGGGCTCAAGGGGCTTTATGGGTGTTGAAAGTGGCCAGTTGGCCAAAACTCAGTTCTCTCATTTCCGTAAAGCTTGTTTTTAAGGAAAACGATTCTAGAATGTGTTTAAGAAAGGTGACTTTATTATTTATTTATTTTGAGATGGAATCTCATTCTGTCACCCAGGCTGGAGTACAGCGGCTACAACCTCTGCCTCCCGGGTTCAAGTGATTCTCCTGCTTCAGCCTCCCAAGTAGCTGGGACTACAGGTGCCCGCCACCATGCCTGACTAACGTTTTGTATTTTTAGTATAGACGGGGTTTCAGTATGTTGGCCAGGCTGGTCTTGAATTCCTGACCTCAGGTGATCCACCCAACTCAGCCTCCGAAAGTGCTGGGATTACAGGCATGAACTGCCGTGCCCAGACTATTATTATTTTCTTTGAGACAGAGTCTCGCTCTGTCGCCCAGGCTGGAGTACAGTGGCTCGATCTTGGCTGGCTGAAACCTTGGCCTCCTGGTTTTAAGCGATTCTCCTGCCTCAGCCTCCTGACTAGCTGGGATTACAGGCGCACACCACCACACCTGGCTAATTTTTGTATTTTTAGTAGAGAAGGGGTTTTACCATGTTGGTCAGGCTGGTCTTGAACTCCTGACGTCGTGATCTGCCTGCTTCGGCCTCCCAAAGTGCTGGGATATACAGGCATGAGCCACCACGCTTGGCCTTCTCCCCATTTTTATCTGGATCCTGTGTGCCCTTCATCTCTATTTTTTCTTAAAATTTTTTTTTAATTAATTAGTTTTATTTTATTATTATTTTTGAGATAGGATCTTACTCTGTTGCCCAAGCTGGAGTGCAGTGGTGCAATCTTGGCTCACTGCAACCTCCGCCTCCCAGATTCAAGTGATTATCTCACCTCAGCTTTCTAAGTACCTGGGGCTACAGGTGTGTGCCACCATGGCTGGCTAATTTTTGTGTTTTTTGGTAGAGATGGGGTTTCACCATGTTGGCCTGGCGGGTCTTGAACTCCTGACCTCAAGTGATCCTCCTGCCTTGGGTTCCCAAAGTGCTGGGATTACAGCCATGAACCACTGCACCCAGCCTATTTTATTTTATTTTTTTAGGGGTAGGGTCCCACTCTGTTGCCCAGGCTGAAGTGCAGTGGTGTGATCATAGGTCACTGTAACCTTGAACTCCTGGGCTCAAGCGATCCTCCCCACTTAGCCTCCCAAATAGCTGGGACCACAGGCATGTGCCACTATGCCTGGCTAATTTTAATTTAATTTTTTTTGTAGATATGGGTTTATGCTGCATTGTCAAGGCTTATCTTGAACTCAGGTGATCCTCCTGCTTTGGCCTCCCAAATTACTAGGCTTATAGGCATGAGCCACCATGTCTGGCCTATCCTTCATCATTCTTGTCCTTGTGTTGCTCAGTTTGGCTTTACTCACAGGAATTTCTCCTCATTGTGGCCTCTGGGTTGGAAAAGACCCCTGGTTGGTTAATGTTAAGAGTTCATAGAATCTAGACTGCCCTGGTCCCTTGAGTTTCTATTGTAGACTCCATGCACTCAACCGTTACTGGGTTAGGCAAGACGTCTCCTAGTTTAAGGTGCTGTTCTTTAATAGGCTTTCCATGATTTCTGGTGAGTACCTGTTGATTATTTTGAGAGTATTTTTCCCCCCTCAGGTCTGTCAGATGCTCTTTTGCTTCTTTACTTTCTCCCACACAGATGCTGATTCTATACAAGTTTGTGGCTCTTGGTGGTTTGTTCCCATAGACTTGTATTTTGGGATTTATCTTGATATTGTAAACATTATCCATGGATTTTGGGCTTGCTATCTAACTACTTGTTTTCATGTGGGTATTTGGGAAGATTTTAAAACGATGGTGCCATTATTGCCATTACCTCCCCAGGATTTTACTCTATATTACAAAATTATTTTATAAGTGGTATCTTTAAATTGTATTTTATAATTATGTGTTGCAAACATAGACATATAATTACTTTTCATTTATTGCTCTTTTCATCCAACAATCTTAGTAAATTATCTTATTAATTTAAATAATTTTCTGTAATATTTTGGATCTTTCACATAGCTATATCATCTGTGAATAGTGGGTTTTGTTTTATCTAATCTTTGTCTTTTATTCCCCTTGCTTTACTGTACTGTCTAAACTATTTAATGCAAGAGGAAGGAAGTGCTGATAGCTGGTTCATTGATTGTCGTTGATTTCAAAAAGAAAGCCTTCTTCATTTCACTATTAAGTATGTGACTATGTTTAGCATATGTTCGCTATTATATTCTTTTTTTGATGGACACCGTTTATCAGATTAGGAAAATTATTCCTAGTTTGCTAAAAGTTTTTTTCTTTAAATCATTATTGTATGTTGCACCTTATGAAATGTTTTTCCTGTATCTCTTGAGATGATGATATTTTTCTTTATTATAATATCGGTATGACTAATTATTTTGATTTTCTTTAGTGGTATGCTTTGAATCATTTCTACTAAGAGTTTTTTGCTTTGTAGTTACCATTAAGCTTACATAAAACATCTACTAATAACAGGTTATTTTAAACTGATTAGTACTTAACTTTGATCACTTGCACAAACCCTATACTTTTACTCCCTAGACCCACAATTTATTTTTGATGACATATTTAGTATCTTTTATAGTTTGTCCCTTAAGAAATTATTGTAGTTATAATTGTTTTTAATAGTTTTGTCTTTTAAACTTTATACTGGAAATATAATTGGTTTTCACACCACCATTAATCAGAACAACATTAATGAGTATTCTGAGTTTGACTATATATTTACGTTTACCAATAAGCTGTATATATTTTCATGTTGCCAGCTTAGCAACCTTTTCCTTCAGCTTGAAGCCCCCACTTTGGCATTTCTTATAAGGCAGGTCTAGTGATAATACATTCCCTCAGCTTTTGTTTGTCTGAGAAAGTTTCTCTCTCCCTATTTTTTTTTTTTTTTTTTTTTTCATATGGTGTCTTGCTCTGTTGCCTGGGCTGGAGTGCAGTGGCGTGATCTCGGCTCACTGCAACCTTTGCCTTGCAGGTTCAAGTGATTCTCCTGCCTCAGTCTTCCAAGTAGCTGGGATTTCAGGCACCTACCACCATGCCTGGCTAATTTTTGTATTTTTGTTAGAACAGGGTTTCACTATGTTGGCCAGGCTGATCTCAAACTCCAGACCTCAAGTGATCCACATGTCTTGGCCTCCCAAAGTGCTGGGATTATATGTATGAGCCACCATGCCTAGCTTCCTCTCATTTTTGAAGGATAGGATTGTTGAATATGGCATTCTTGGTTGACAGGTATTTTTTTTTAAAAATACTGATTTTCTTTTAGTATTATATTTTTTCTCCCACTTAATAGCCATAAGATTTTACATTCTGTTTGTATTCATTTGGTGGTCACCTTATAACTTAAATCATGCACACTTAACTTATTGAAGTCTGAAGTTTCCCCTTCTCTCGTAAGACATGAAGAATTTAGAATATTTGAATTCTATTTACTTTTCTCCCAACTTATATGATATTGTTTTGATGCTTTTTACTTTTACTTTTCAGTCTCCCAGGACGTTATTATTTTGTTTCGTATAGACATTTTTCATTCAGATTTTCGTACATATTTACCTTTTTAAAAATACTTTATCCCTCCTTTTTCTTAAACCTGCTATCTGGGATTACTTTTCTGAGGCCTGAAACACTTATTTCAGAATTTTCTTTAATGAAAATCTGTTGGCAACTGTCTTTAAAATTTTTCATCTTGGCTGTGCATGGTGGCTCAGCCTGTAATCTGAGCACTTTGAGAGGCTGAGGCAAGTGGATTGCTTGAGCCCAGGAGTTTGAGACCAGCCGGGGCAACATGGCAAAATCCCATCTCTAAAAAAGAAAAAAAACAATGAAAAAACCTAGCTGGGCATGGTGGTGTGTGTCTGTGGTCCCAGTTACTCAGGATGTTGAGGTGGGAGATTCAGTTGAGCCTGGGAGGTTGAGGCTGCAGTGAGCTGTGATGGCACCACTATAGTCCAGCCTATAGGTGACAAAATGAGACCCTATCTCAAAAATTCTTTTCATCTGTTGTAATCTATATTTATTTTACCCTCATTTAAAAAGATATTTATTTTGAGGGTTTAAAATTCTAGATTGGAAGTTCTTTTTTTTTTTCAACATGTTGATCATATACTGTCTTGTGGCTTCCATTTTTGATTTTGAGAAGTCATATGTCTGTCTCTTCTTTGCAGATACTCTGTATTTTTCTTGTAGTTGTTTTAAGGTCTTTTATAAAAATTTGCCTGTATGTAGAGTTTCTTTTGTCTTCCATATACCTTTTTTTCTTGACTTTTTCAAAAGTTTAACAAAAAGTTTAAAATGAAAATGTATATGATTCACTTTTTATTTGTCCTCATGGTATGACTCAAGTTTTTGTTTCTTTGTTTGTTTGTTTTGAGATAGAGTTTCATTCCTGTTGCCCAGGCTGAAGTGCAATGGTGTGGTCTTGGCTCACTGCAATGTCTGCCTCCTGGGTTCAAGCAATTCTCCTGTCTCAGCCTCCTGAGTAGCTGGGATTACAGGTGCCCACCACCACACATGGTAATTTTTGTATTTTTAGTACAGATGGTGTTTCACCATGTTGGCCAGGCTAGTCTCCAACTCCTGACCTCAGGTAATCCACCCACCTCGGCCTCCCAAAGGTCTGGGATAACAGGCATGAGCCACTGTGCCTGGCCTCAAGTTTTAAATCATAGTAAAACAGGCCCTTTGGAAAGAGGATGTGGATTTCTCTACTGATCTGCCATTATTTGCACTTACTCCAAGGCATCTAACATAATGATACTATTTCCTCATATTACCTCCATTCCAATGTTGTTCTCCTGCCCACTAGTTGGATTTTTGTACCTAATTCTTTGTTCAGCCTTTTCTCCCCTGCATGGTTTCTAGCTTCTCTCTTAATGTTATGGAAGCATAGTTTGTCTCAGGGAGATGCTCATCAACTCATTGCATTTCTCTTTGGAGTGGCCTACATGTTGTTGCATATTCTGGCATAGAGCCTCTGGAAGCCATTGGTTCACTGGAGCAGAAGGTCTTTGGCAAGTGATTGGTTTTATTTACCACGGGTTGCTGGGGAAGTATTCACTTACATCCTGAAACATTGGACCACTTCACCAGGAAAAAAAGATGTGAACTGACTCTTCAGTGATTACAGTTTGGTCCTATTTCTTGTTTGTGTAGCAGACGTTTCTCTGTTTTTGACGTGAGGATGGAACCTATTTTTTCAGAAATGATGCAGATATCCCCATATCTGTCATATTTTAAAATCATTTGTTTTTCTGTTGGGTAGGGGAGATTGTGGGTAAGTTTGGAGGTTAGTGTTCATGTGGCTGTCTTTCTGGGAAGAAATTTCCTTTTGTTTTGACAGTGAATTGTAGGAGTGGCGAGTGCTTGGAAGTTTAAAAAATTAAAATTTTGACGTAATTTCAGACTTCTAACATTTCCGTCTTTTGTTGTCTTCACGATTTTGACATTTTTACTGAGCACAGGCCAGCTATTTTACAGAATGTACTTCAATTTAGATTTGTTTTCTGATGTTCCCTCACGATTGAAGTTTTGTTATACATTTTTGGCAGCAATACCACAGAAATGATGTTGTGTTCTTCATGCCTTGTTATCAGGAGTTATATGATGTCAGTTGACTTTTATTACTTGGTTAAGGTAGTGTGTAACACTCTAAAGATATTATTTCTCTGGCTTTTGGGGGGAATACCTTATGGGGAGATACAGTAATACTATGCAATTATCCTGTCTCAATGAAAATTATCAAATTTTCATCATATTATGTTAGCAACCATTGATGATTCTTTCATGAATCAGTTATTACTCTGCTAGTTTGCAATGATTTTTTAAAAGGACATATTTATTGAGGTACGATTGACATGTAAAAAACTGTACATATTTAATGTGTACAACTTGATTAGCAATGACATTCTAATTCATCATTCCCTGTACATTTATTAGTTTATATGCTAATAAATAGAATAAAGTTACATTCGAATTCATGTGATAAGCAATGACATTCTTATTCATCATTCCTTGTACATTTTTTAGTTTGTATTCTACTATAAGGAAGAGGTTTTCTTTTTCCTAAGTTGTATCCCTGTGGATTCATAGATTCTTGTTTTAGTCTGTTGGTTCTCATCTGTTACTATTATTATTTATTTTGATGTTCTGATTTGTTCAGATTTGGCTCATGAGAGCTCCTTCAAGATTTCATTTTTTTGAGACGGAGTTTTCACTCTTGTTGCCCAGGCTGGAGTGTGATGGCATGATCTTGGCTCACCGCAACCTCCGCCTCCTGGATTCAAGCGATTCTCCTGCTTCACCCTCCTGAGGAGCTGGGATTACAGGCATGCGCCACCATGCCTGGTGAATTTTGTATTTTTAGTAGAGACGGGATTTCTCCATGTTGGTCAGGCTGGTCTTGAACTCTCGACCTCAGGTGATCTGCCTGGCTTGGCCTCCCAAAGTGCTGAGATTACAGGTGTGAGCCACTGCGCCCGGCCCTTCAATTGGATTTCTGTGTCTATTATGATCTTTTTATTTTTACTTATCAATACATATATATATATATATATATATATATATGTTTTTTTTTTTAATTTATTTGAAACAGAGTCTTGCTGTGTCTCCCAGGCTGGAATGCAGTGGCATGATCTCAGCTCACTGCAACATCTGCCTCCCTGGTTCAAGCAATTCTTCTGCCTCAGCCTCCTGAGTAGCTGGGATTACAGGTGTGCATCACCACACTCAGCTAATTTTTGTATATTTAGTAGAGATAGGATTTCACCATGTTGGCCAGGCTGGTCTCCAACTCCTGACCTCATGATCTACCTGCCTTAGCCTCCCAAAGTGCTGGGATTACAGGCGTGAGCCACCGTGCCCAGCTATCTTCTTCCTCTTTCTTTCTTTCTTTCTTTCTGTCTTTCTTTCTTTCTTTCTTTCTCTTTCTTTCTTTCTTTTCTTTTTCTTTCTTTCTTTTCTTTCTTTCTTTCTTTCTTTTTCTTTCTCTTTCTTTTTTTCTCTTTCTCTCTCTCTCTCTCTCTATTTCTCTCTCTCTCTTTCTTTTGAGATGGAGTCTTGTTCTGTCACCCAGGCCAGAGTACAGTGG
The DNA here is from genome assembly GCA_963573385.1 of Cacajao melanocephalus. Lineage (NCBI taxonomy): Eukaryota > Metazoa > Chordata > Mammalia > Primates > Pitheciidae > Cacajao > Cacajao melanocephalus. The sequence goes on from CAUYLG010023105.1 coordinate 15,250, forward strand.
CACAATCTTGGCTCACTGAAACCTCTGCCTCCCGGGTTCAAGCAATTTTCTGCCTCAGCCTCCCGAGTAGTTGGGATTACAGGCGCCCACCACTAAGTCCGGCTAATTTTTGTATTTTTAGTAGAGACGGGGTTTCATCATCTTGGCCAGGCTGATCTTGAACTGACCTCATGATCCACCCACCTCAGCCTCCCAAAGTGCTGGGCTTATAGGCATGAGCCACCATGCCCAGCCTGTTTTTCTTGATTATTACTATTTTTTGAGACAGACTTTCACTCTGTCATCTACGCTGGAGTATAGTAGCACAATCTTGGCTCACTGCAACCTCTATCTCCCAGTTCAAGTGATTCTCATGTGTCAGTCTTCCTAGTAGCTGGGATTACAGGTGCCTTCATCATGCCTGGCTATTTTATTTTTATTTTTTGTAGTTTTGGTAGAGATAGAGTTTTACCATGTTGACCAGGCTGGTCTCAAACTCCTGACCTTGCGATCTACCTGCCTTGGCTTCCCAAAGTGCTGGGATTACAGGCATGAGCCACCGTGCCTGGCCATATTTTTCTTGATTATTAAAGTAATACAGGTAAGCAGGGAATGGTGGCTTGTGCCTGTAATGCCAGCTACTCTGGAGGCTGAGGCAGGAGAATCACTTGAGCACAGGAGTTCGAGGCCAGCTAAGCAACATAGTGAAACTCCCATCTCGAAAAAAACTTTTTTTTTTTTGAGGCGGAATCTTGCAGTGTTGCCTGGGTTGGAGTGCAGTGGTACAATTTCAGCTCACTGCAGCCTCTGCCTCCCAGGTTCAAGCGATTCTCCCACCTCAGCCTCCTGAGTAGCTGAGATTACAGGCACGTGCCACTGTGCCCAGCTAACTGTTTGTATTTTTTGGTAGAGACGGGATTTCAATATGTTGGCCAGGCTGATCTCAAACTCCTGACCTTGTAATCCGCCTGCCTTAGCCTCCCAAAGTGCTGGGATCACAGGCATGAGACACCTTGCCTGGCCAAAGCTTAAAAATTAGCTGAGTATGGTGTCACATGTGTATAGTCCTAGGTACTTGGGAGGATAAGGTGAGAGGATCCATCCTTTGAACCCAGGAGCTCAAGGCTGCAGTGAACTATATGGATCATGCCACTGTGTTCCAGCCTGGGTGACAGAGTGAGACCCTGTGTCTGAAAGGTATATACAAGATTTAAAAATTTTTAATGTCAAAGCAGGGAGAATGATATAAACATATTTGCAGCCATCGTCATCTTTTTTTTTTTTTTTTTTTTTTTTGAGACAAGGTTGCCCAGGCTGGAGTGCAGTGGCGTGATCTTGGCTCATTGCAACCTCTGCCTCCTGTGTTCAAGCAGTTCTCCCTCGGCTCCTGAGTAGCTGGGATTACAGGTGTGAGCCACTGCGCCTGGGCTGATCATCTTCTATATATTAATGTATTTCCTTTCAGCCTCTCGTTGCATTTTTAAATTTTTAGAACTAAAGGTAGAAATTTGTATCTTAGTTTTATGTTTTTAACCTGTCATTGAATTATAAGCATTTTCTTGAGTAACATAGAGCTCTCTGGAAGCTGTGTCTCACAAGCAATTATCCAGGTGACCCAAATGTGCCAGTGCTGCCTTGGGGCCCACCTACTGCCTCTGCTTTTGGAAAGCATGCTCCTTCCCCACTCTGAATGAAAACTCCAGTTTTCCCTCTCTCTTCCTCTCTTTCACTGAACTTTTTTTTTTTTATTTTTTCAGCAAACTCCTTGCCCGTTCTCTTATATTTGAAGAGCCAACAGACATTCAGAATGGCGGGAACTTGGAGAGCAGGGAGAAGAATAGCCCCAGATACGAGGTAGAACACCATTCTTTTGCTGGAGATAGAGCAGTAGGCAGAGCTGGACAATGAATAAATTATCAATAAATAGATAATAAAATCAGGAGACCAGACATACCATGAAGGAAAGTAAAGAGAGTAGTGGGTAGGCAGGTGCTGTTTTAGATAGAGGGACAGGGCTGGCTGTACACAGTGGCTCATGCCTGTGATCCCAACACTTTGGGAGGCTGAGGCAGGTGGATCATGAGGTCAGGAGTTCAAGACCAGCCTGCCCAGCATGGTGAAACCCCATGTCTACTAAACAAAAATTAGCTGGGTATGGTTGCGCGTTCCTATAATCCCAGCTACTCAGAAGGCTGAGGCAGGAGAATTGCTTGAACCAGGACCTGGGAGGCGGAGGTTGCATTGAGCTGAAATTGTGCCACTGCACTCCAGCCTGGGCTACAGAGCACGACTCTGTCTCAAAAAAAGAAAAAAGATAGGAGGACAGGGAAGTCATCTCTGGTGAGGCTGTATTTAAGCAGAGATCTGAGTGTCTTTTTTTTTTTTTTTTTTTTTCCCATTGGAGTTTCGCTCTTGTTGGCCAGGCTGGAGTACAGTGGTGCAATCTCAGCTCACTGCAACCTCCATCTCCTGGGTTCAAGTGATTCTCCTGCCCCAGCTTCCTGAGTAGCTGGGATTACAGGCATGTGCCACCACGTCTGGCTAATTTTGTATTTTTAGTAGAGATGGGATTTCTCCGTGTTAGTCAAGCTGGTCTCGAACTCCCAACCTCAGGTGATTTGCCCGCCTCGGCCTCCCAAAGTGTTGGGATTACAGGCGTGAGCCACTGTGCCCAGCTATCTGAGTGTTTTACAGATTAGAAAGCTCAGTAAGGTACAGTAACTTTTCTAAGGTTACAAGGCAGATTTAGTATTAAATTAGATTTTTCTTTAATTTGGAAGCCCTCTGCAAATAGTACCTCAGTGTTCTTAGAAGTCCTTTGATTTCAGGCTGGGTGCAGTGGCTCATACCTGTAATCCCAGCACTTTGAGAGACTGGTGTCGGTGGATCACTTGAGGTCAGGAGTTTGAGACCATCCTGGCCAACATGGTGAAACCCTGTCTCTACTAAAAATACAAAAATTAGCTGGGCATGGTGGTGTGTGCCCGTAAGTCCAGCTACTCTGGAGGCTGAGGCAGGAGAATTGCTTGAACCTAGGAGGCAGAGGTTGCAGTGAGCCGGAATCGCACCACTGCACTGGGGCCTGGGCGACAGAGTAAGACTTCATATGAAAACTATAAAAGAAAAACATCCTTTGTTTTCAGGGATTCCTGACTCTTGATTGGTCTGTCTCTCTCCCTATCCCTTGCATGAAAACATTTCTTTCTTTCTTTTTTTTTTTTTTTTTGAGATGGAGTCTTGCTCTGCTTCCCAGGCTGGAATGCAGTGGCCTGATCTCAGCTCACTGCAACCTCTGCCTCCAGAATTAAATCAGTTCTCCTACCTCAGCCTCCTAAGCAGCTGGGATTGAAGGTGCGCACCACCACACCCAGCTAATTTTTGTATTTTTAGTAGAGACGGGGTTTTGCCATTTTGGCCAGGCTGGTCTCCAACTCCTGACCTCAGGTGATCTGCCAACCTCAGCCTCCCAAAGTGATGGGATTACAGGCATGAGCCGTTGCTCAAAATCATTTCTAAGAAGTGAAACTTAACCAAGAGTTTTTTTTGTTCTTTGAATGTCAGTGGTGGTTGGGATAGAAATGAAGTTTGCTTTAAGGAGAGGTTGAGAATTATTTTCAAACTCAGTAATTACTTGACTCTAAATCTAAAATCTTAAATCTCCAAATCTAAAATGTACAGTTTTTGGTGTCCTTAAGGTCTTTTCAGGAAGACGAACCCTCCTTTGCAGAAGCTGGATCTGCCCCAGAGAGTCTGTTTGTGATGAAGACAGAGGGCCAGCCTTCGACATCCTCGCTGGCAAACACCTCATCGACTGACGTAGTGATTTCTGACAGTGGCTCAGGAAGTCAAACATGGGAAGACAAGGGTCCAGTGACCTGGGATGCACCATCTTGGGCCTCAGAGGCCCAGGTTTCAGCGACCTGGGTTGCAAAGGCTCAGGCCTGGAAAACCCATGCTATGGAGGATTGGGCCAGGGCCAGTCAGCCCAAGCCAATTTCTGTACCAGAGGTGGCACCTGCCTCAGTCCTGAAGCAGAAACCCGCATATGAGAAGGTGCAGATGACAGAGAAGGAAGAGAGTGAGGTTCTCTATGCCCGTCCGTTCTGGTCCAGCAAAGCTGAGTACATTCTCGCCCAGGTGGGCTTCTCTGTGAGGCCAGATTATCTCTGGCACTTTACCTACCTGTGGCTTAACAGTGGAGGCTGTAAGTCTGGGGACCAGGAAACCTGGGTCCACAAGGGGCTAGCAGACAGAGTCCTAGCCAGGCTTTAAACGCGAATGTCTCTGAGATATGTAGAGGCCGAAGACCTGGTACTCTGAGCAGGATAGGCGCCAGGTCCCTGGGCACCTAGAATCACAAGATGGGTAGAGGTTCAGGGTTTCTGAACATGGGGGTGGCTGAGCTGGAGGCCTCGGGCCAAGATGGGCTGGAAACTCGGTATTTGAGTCTTCCAGGAATTGGGGGCCAGGGAACTGGACATTTGGGATTGTGAGAGATGTAGAAATGGGTGAGCCTGGCCAGGTGTTGTGGCTCATGCCTGTAATCCCAACGCTTTGGGAGGCTGAAGTGGGCGGATCATGAGGTCAGGAGATGGAGACCATCCTGGCTAACATGGTGAAACCTTGTCTTTACTAAAAATACAAAAAAATTAGCTGGGCATGGTGCATGCGCCTGTAGTCCCAGCTACTTGGGAGGCTGAGGCAGGAGAATCACATGAACCAGGGAGGCGGAGGTTGCAGTGAGCCAAGATCGCACTGCACTCTAGCCTGGGTGACAGAGCAAGACTCTGTCTCAAAAAAAAAAAAAGAAATGGGTGAGCCCTTTTGCCCTGGGGGAGGTCACTGGTAGGGAGAATGTTTTCCTGGGCTCCTGAAGGAGTCCAGGCACTGAAAGGCCAGATGGTTCTCAGAGTCCCTCCTGAATCCTCTTCACAGGCAGTTTCGTAGCTGTCTACATCGTCATGCTTTTCCTAGTTGGGGTTCCTCTTCTCTTCCTGGAGATGGCAGCTGGTCAGAGCATGCGTCAGGGTAGCATGGGTGTATGGAAGATCATTGCCCCCTGGATTGGTGGTGTAGGGTATTCCAGTTTCATGGTGAGGAGCCCTTGGCTGCCCAGGCCTGACTTTTACACCCCACCCTCATCCCAACCCTCTTCCTGAAATGTGTCCCATGAGTACTTCCATTGGTAAATCCCTTTGGTTCCCCAATCCTCTCTCAAGTCCCCTCCCCTTCCCTGTCCCTGCTCTTCCTCCTCAGCCACTTCCTCCTTGGCCCCTAGGTGTGCTTCATCATTGGCTTGTACTTGAATGTGATGAATTCCTGGACCGTTTTCTACGTGAGCCAGTCCTTCCAGTATCCTGTTCCATGGGAGAAATGTCACTTAACGGCGAACTCTAGTGGCTTTGGTGAGGAAGAAGTGAAAGAAGAGGAGAAGGGAAAAATGGAGAAGCAGAAGGGAATTTGGAAGACGAGAAAGGAGTCGGGAGGGACAAGGAAGAGGAAGACAGAAGAAGGAAAAAGAAATGGGTGGGGGAAAGAGGAAAGGGAGGTGGGGGAGGGGATAAAAAAGAGGAGGGGTTACCTTGTCTAGCAGGCATGTCCAAAGCCAGGTCCCCCCAGATCCTGCATGTGAACGGACAACACCCTCTGTGTACTTCTGGTACACGGAGACCTTGAAGGCCTCAGACAGAATTGAGGATGGTGGGTCACCAGTCAGCAGTCTGGTCCTGCCCTTCTTCGTTTGCTGGTGTCTTGTTGGTGCTTTCATGATCAATGGGCTTAAGTCCACTGGGAAGGTGAGCCACCTGTGTTGGATTCCTTGAAATTCTCAGATGCTGTAACCCTTACCTCACTTTGTTACTTGTTCATTTCCTAATTTCTTACTCCTCTGGCCTTTTACTCCCACTGGCCCCTGACCCTTGCTGAACGCTTTCCTCTAACTCCTACTCATTTCTGACTCAGAACTTTTGATCCCTCCTGACTGTTGGTTGACCCCTACTGGTACAAGGTTGCTGATATGTCCCACTGTCTATTCAGGTGATGTATGTCTTGGTACTGCTCCCCTGTTTCATCATCGCTGGGCTCTTCATCTGGAGTCTGCTGCTGGAAGGGGCAAAATTTGGCCTTCGGCAGTTGGTGGTTGCCAAGGTGAAGTCTGTCTTCCTCACTCCCCCATCAGGCCTTATAGGTGCCACACCTGCCTATTCTTAGAACTCGCTTTCTCCATTCTTCCTCTCTGTATCTCCCTCTCTCCTCCCCACAACGTTTCTGTTGTAGTTGTCCTCTGCTGCTTCTTTTACAACCCCTTATACTTTTATCTCTTTTTAGATAGCGGACGTGTACAGTGTGAGTGTGTGGTCTGTAGCAGGGCGTCACGTTTTGTTTAACACAGGCGTAGGCCTTGGCTCCGTTGCCTCCTTAGCCTCCTACATGCCCCAGTCCAACAACTGTCTCAGTGATGCCTTTCTTGTGTCCTTGATAAACCTGCTCACTTTGGTGATTATCACATCTTTCAACTTCTCTGTCCTGGGCTTCTGGGCGACAGTCATCACACATCGCTGCTGTGAGAGGTAAGTTCAGCCCCTTAATTGAGCATCCCCCACCTTGTGCTAACTGGCAGCAGAAGTGATGGTTGAGGACAGGAGATAGAGCCATTAATTCCGTCTGGGCTAGTCAGATGGGACCTTCCAGAGGAGGCAACCCTGAGTTGAATTGCTCCCAGTAATCTTTATTTTTTTATTTTATTTTTTTTAATTTTTGAGAATGGGGTCTCTTGCTATATTGGCCAGGCAGGTCTTGAACTCCTGGGCTCAAGCTATCTTCCTGCCTCTTCCTCCCTTAGAGCTGGGATTACAGGCATGAGCCACCGCACCCGGCCTCTCCCAGTAATTTTAACCCTCACAAATAACCACCATTTTCTTCTAGAAGATGCCTGGGCATATACCTGTGTACATGTGCAAGAATTCTTGACAGTATATAGTTAGGAATGGAATTGCTGAGTAGGGTATGCTCACCTTCAATTTTATCATATATTGTCTGCTTTTCAAAGTGGTATGATGCATTACCCTCCCATCGAGGATGTGTGAGACTTTCATTTGTTTTACTTTTTGTACAACACTTGATTAAACTTGATTGGACTTAAAATTTTTTTCCAGTCTGGTGGCAGTGTAATGGTATTTTTTTGTGTGTTTAAAAAAAACCCCTTTTATTATGAGCTATTACATACATATAGAAAAATGCATAAAACAAGGGCAGGCACGGTGGCTGGTTTCTTGTTGGTGCTTTCATGATCGATGGGCTTAAGTCCATCGATCATGAAATGGACTTAAGCCATTTCGTGAGAGGATTGCTTGAATCCAGGAGTTTGAAACCAGCTGGGTGAGACCTCACCTCTAGCAAAAAAAGAAAAAATGTATAAAACAATGTACAGTGTAAAGAACTATGAAGTAAACATCACCCGTATTAAGAACTAGAATAACCCCAGGAGCTCTGCATGTGTCTTTTTCTAATCATAATCTCTTCACTGCCCCCCAGAGGTAACCATCATAAAAGTCAGGTAGTGGATACTATATTGCTTAGATATGCATACGTAGATGATAGAATATAAGGAAAAAAAGAATTAATCATCATAAAAGTCAGAAGAGTGATTAGTTCTTTGTTTTTCTTTATATTCTGTCATCTATGTATGCAGAGCTAAGCAATACAGTTTAATTTGTCCACTTATATAAAGAAATACAGTTTTCTGTTTGTTTGTTTTGTTTTTGTTTTGGGGATGGAGTCTCGCTGTCACCCAGGCTGGAGTGTGTGGCGTGATCTTGGCTCACTGCAACCTCTGCCTCCTAGGTTCAAGCAATTTTCCTGCCTCAGCCTCCCGTAAAGCAATATAGTTTAGTTATTTGTTCCCTCACATATACATTCTCTTTACTTACTTTTGTGCTTTATTTCTCTCATTCAACATGTTTGTAATATTTATCCATACTGTGTATAATCTGTGCTTTTTAAATGCTGTGTAATATTTCAGTATAGGACTATACCACAGTTTAAAAAAATCCATTCTACTATTGATGACATTTGGAGTCTTTCCAGTTTTATGCCATTAAAACAGTGTTGCTGTAAACATTCTTACGCATGTTCCTGTGTACTACATTTGTGCACATTTTTCTGGGATATATGAGTTAGATTGTTGAGGCATAGTTATCTATTCTTAGGTAACAAATCACCCTGGAAGTAAATGGATTAAAACAACAATGATTTATCTCATGATTCTGTGGGTTGGCTGGAAAGTTCTTCTGCTGTGCTTGTGTGGGTTCACTAACATGGCTGCATTCAGCTGGAGGGTTGGCTGGGGGCTGAACCCAGCAGGGATGGCACTGCTCTTTTTTTAGAGACAGAGTTTCGCTCTTGTCACCTTGGCTGGAGTGCGGTAGCCTGATCTCAGCTCACTGCAACCTCCGCCTCCCAGGTTCAGGCAATTCTCCTGCCTCAGCTTCCCAAGTAGCTGGGATTACAGGTGCCCGCTACCACATCCAGCTAATTGTTGTGTTTTTAGTAGAGACAGGGTTTCACCATGTTGGCCAGGTGAACTCCTGACCTCAGGTGATCCATCCGCCTCAGCCTCTCAAAGTGCTGGGATTACAGGTGTGAGCCACCGCGCCTGGCTGGCACTGCTCCTTGTTAAGTGGTGTTGGCTGGGTTTACTCCTGTTTGTAGACATAAAAGTCAGGATAGTGGTTACTATATTGCTTAGATATGCATACATAAGCCAGCAAGGGCTGTTCACTTCCCTGAGGACTCTCCATGGGGCTAGTTTGGTCTTCCTCACATGGCAGCTCACAGAGCACAAAGGCAGACTCAGCAAAGTGTCTTGAAGTGAAGTATAGGACTGCTTCCATTGCCGCTACATTTGTTGGTTGAAGGAAGTAAAAAAAAGCCACCCCAGAGCGGGCATGGTGGCTCATGCCTATAATTCCAGCACTTTGGGAGCCCAAGGCAGGTGGATCCTGAGGTCAGGAGTTCAAGATCAGCCTGACCAACATGGTGAAACCAACTCCATCTCAACTAAAAAAAAAAAAAAAAACGAAAAAAGACCATCCCAGATTCCAAAGGTAAAAAATAGACTTTACCTCTTAATTGAAGAAGCTGCAAAATGTTGTGGCTGTATTTCTTCCCTCTACCATATATATTTATAACTTCACAGATGATGCCAGATTACTTTCCATAGTGTTTGTGCCAATTTGTAATTGTATGTATATGAAATGTATGTATAGAAGTTCTCATTACCTCACTCTTGCAAATACTTGTATTGTCATAGTTTAAAAATTTTGCCAATTTGGTGGGATTGTATGGTTTTAATTTGTATTTCTCTGGTTATTGATAAGATTATGTATCTTTTGATATATTTTTTGGCCATTGGATTGTCTCTTTAGCAAAATGTGTGGTCAAGTTTATTTTTGCCCATTTAAAAAAATATTGGATGATCTGTCTTTTTCTTTGGAGTTCTTTATATGTTCTGGATATGTTGTCATTTTCCAGTTGTATATATTAAAGTTCTTTTCTCCGAGCTGGTGGAGTGCATTGAACCTCCCAGATTCAAGTGATTCTCCTGCCTCAGCCTCCCAAGTAGCTGGGATTACAGGGATCCACCACCACACCCAGCTAATTGTTCCCATTTTTAGTAGAGATGGGGTTTCACCATGTTGGTCAGGCTGGTATCGAACTCCCGACCTGAGTTGATCGCCCGCCTCAGCCTCCTGAAGTGTGAACTACCATGCCCGGCCAACAAAGTTTTTAAAGGAAAAAATGAAGAAGATGACATAATTGTTTTGAAATAATTTTCCTTGGCTACGGAGATAATAGCAAGGGTCACAACAGTCCAAAGTTGAATAGGCATTTGTTGGGCAGATGTTTCTGCAGGAGTATTTTTTTGTGTGTGTTTAAGGTTGCAATGGCCTTTATGCACATTATAGTTTTTGTAGTTTTTTTTTTTTTTAATCAGGTGTATAAGTGTGAGAATCCTCTCTTCATGGCGTTCCTTGGCTCAGTTTGCTAGGGGTTTCTTTTTTTTTTTTGAGATGGAGTCTTGCTTTGTTGCCCAGGCTGGAGTGTAGTGGTGCAATCTCGGCTCACTGCAGTGTCTGCCTCCCGGGTTGAAGGAACTCTCCTGCCTCAGCCTCACGAGTAGCTGGGATTACAGGTGCCCACTACTACATCCAGCTAATTTTTGTATTTTTAGTAGAGATGGGGTTTTACCACGTTGGCCCGGCTGGTCTTGAACTCCTGACCTCAGGTGATCCACCCACCTTGGCCTCCCAAAGTGCTGGGATTACAGGCGTGAGCCACTGCACCCAGCCTTGCTAGGGCTTTCTTAACATTAGTGACTCCATTTTATTCTAACAACTTTCACATTTCCCCTTTTGATCAAGATCTGTCTCCAAAATCATCACTGATCAAACATTCATATTTGTGTTTTGATATCCCTCAGTGTCAGGATGAGCCTGTCCCAGTTGCTGGCCTCATGTCACATGGAGGGGAATGACGGGTGACTTGGAGTCACTGTCAAAACTCTTTTAGCCACATTTGAGCAACAAGGGACATTTGAAGGGAGTATCTTTTAGGTTAAATCTCTGGGTTCCATTATTAAGTTCAATTTTGTCTTTTCCATCATCTTTTGTTATCTCAAAGTGTGGGGCTGGGCCAGCATTATTTTGTTCGGAGTTGTACTTCTGTAAAAATTGAACAAGTGACAGATACAAAGTTTTTTTTCGTTGTTGTTTTTTGTTTTTTAAGATGGAGCGTCACTCTGTTGCCAGGCTGGAGTGCAGTGGCGCGATCTCGGCTCACTGTAACCTCTGCCTCCCGAGTTCAAGTGATTCTCCTGCCTCAGCTTCCCGAGAAGCTGGGACATGGGCGTGTGCCACCACACCTGGCTAATTTTTGTATATTTAGTAGAGACGGGGTTTCACCGTGTTGGCCAGGATGGTCTCAATCTCTTGGCCTCATGATTTTCCTACCTTGGCCTCCTCAAGTGCTGGGATTACAGGTGTGAGCCACTGCACCCAGCCAAATACAAAGTTTTAAAAAGGGCAAATACAAAGTAAAATTAATAGTAATATGATAATAGTTTTGTGCCCCAAACCTAGGTTTAAAGACCACCACTTGTATAAATCAAATGACTGAAGGGAATTAGATGAGACCTGTTGTAACTGTGTGGCCTTTTTTATTTTGTGTATATCGGGCTCAACTTTTCCCAGAGGAATTTATACTGGTATAGCATGTAGTATTAGCAAACACAAAGACATTTTCTTATTTAACCAATGGGTACTAAAAAATTTCTTAAGCTAGGTTCTGTTACCAGCAGAAGCTATTGATTGTGAAATTTTAATTATACCATTTTCCTGCTAAGTAAAAAATAGCATTAAGGGGATAAAAGTCTCATTATGATATGGAGTCTTGTTCTTATGTCTTAGGAAAGCTTTCTACTGCATGAAAACATCACCTTCCCCTCCTGATTTGTAGTTTGAATGTCTCAGGGTATAGTAGTTTGGTGAACTTTTCGTGTGGTCCATACATCAAGAACGAGGCTTGTTCTGAAAATTTGTCTAGTTTCAGCTTATAGGGCTTTAGGAACAGAGCAACTTTTGTTTTGAGTTGGGGAGTAGTAGCCAAATATTGGAGGAAATTAGGAGAATTCAGGATCTAGTCCAGTCTGCAGGTAGCTAACAAGAACTTGAAAACAACACACACAGCCGCAATCTAATAACAGATGTGTTACAGTTTTTCTTTAGAAACGTTAACTTTTTCTCTCCACATTGATGGTATAGGAACCTCAGATTTTTTTTTTCTTTGAGATGGAGTCTCACTCTGTCACCCAGGCTGGAGTGCAGTGGCTCAATCTCAGCTCACTGCAATCTCCGCCTCCCAGGTTTAAGCAATTCTCCTGCGTCAGCATCCCAAGTAGCTGTGATTACAAGCACATGCTACCACGCTCAGCCAATTTTTGTATTTTTAGTAGAGACAGAGCTTCGCTATGTTGGCCAGGCTGGTCTCGAACTACAGACTGCAAGTGATTTGGCCACGTCGGCCTCCCTAAGTGCTGAGATTACAGATGTGAGCCACTGCACCTGACCGAAACCTCAGATTTAAAAACTTCTTGAGGCAAGGAAGTCAAAACCAATGCAGATTTTAAATTTTACCTGCAGTTTTAAGGTTCTTGGGCCTGCCAGGTGGTGAAAATTTTTACTCACTTACTATAAGCCTAGGAACTCTTGAAGCCAGGCATTAATCGATAGATTGATTGAATTTTGTATGTTGTCCAGGCTGGTCTCAAACTCCTGGACTCAAGCAATCCTCCTACCTTGGCCTCTCAAAGTGCTGGGATTACAGGCATGAGACATTGTACCTGGCAGAATTTTTTTAAGTTTCAGTGATTTTTTTGATGTATCTGGATGTGGACTTTTGGGGTTTATCCTGTTTAGGATTCACTGAGATTCTTGAATGTAAAGTGTTATGACTTTGCCAGATAGGGGAAATTTAAAAAAAATATTTGCTTAATATTTTTCTCCGATTGGGGATGGTGGCTCACACCTGTAATCCCAGCACTTTCGGAGGCTGAGGTGAGTGGATCACCTGAGGTCAGGAGTTGGAGACCAGCCTGGCCAACATGGTGAAACCCCGTCTCTACTAAAAATATGAAACATTAGCCAGGTGTTGTGGCAGGTGCCTGTAATTTTCAGCTACTCAGGGGGCTGAGGCAGGAGAATCGCTTGAACCTGGGAGGCGGAGGTTACAGTGAGTGAAGATGGCGCCGCTGCACTCCAGCCTGGGCAACAAGAGTGAAACTGCATCTCAGAAAAAACCAAAAACCTTTTTCTCCATGACATTTTTTCTATTCTTCTTTTTGACTCTGATTACATAGATAATAGGCTTTTTGTTATTGTCCCCCAAGTTTCTGAGTCTCTGTTCGTTTTTTCCACTCTTTTAAAAACACTTGTTCACATTGGATACTTTCTGTTGATTTATCTTCCGGGTCACTGACTCTCCTCTGTCATCTTCATTCTGCTGTTTAGCCCATCAAGTGAATTTTGAATTTCTTACTGTATTTTTCAGTTCTAAAATGAGATTCTTTAGAACTATTATTGTGAATTCTTTGCCAGGCAGTTAGTGGATCTTCAATTCTTTGGAGTCAGCTAATGGAAGTTTATTGTTTTCCTTTGGTGTTGTCATGTTTCTCCAATTCTTCGTGATTTTTGTAGTCTTGAGGAGAGCATTTAAAGAAGCATGAACTTCTTCCAGATTTTATGGACTGGACTGGCAAGGAAAGACCTTCACGTGCATGGGAGTTGAGGGAGCACTGTTGGTGGGGGCTTCTGGTGGGTCAAGGTTGGAGGGACACAGAGTCTTGTTAGCACAGGCAGGTGGAGGCTATATTGTTGGCACCTGCGTGGTCCTTGGTGGCAACAGCTGTGGGAGGTCCACAGTGGCTGTGAACTTCCCACAGAGTTTTCTGGGACCTCAGCTGTGCCTCTTGCCTAGCAGCTAGGGGCCAGGACTTGCAGCAGTGGAGGCTGAGGTCAGTGGTGTGCACACACTCTGCTGTAGAGGCTGGCTGTGGATGTCAGCATGGCAGCAGAGGCTAGTTGCAAGCTCATTGATAGTGGCAAGGGGTGGAGTCAGAGGCAGGGACTGGGGTTGACTAAGGGCGTGCATGTGGCAGTGGGGGTTGACAGCAGTTGCTTACATCTGCAGGGGCCTGCGGCGGCCTGGCCACAGAGGTCAGGCCATCGGCATGTACGTGGACAGTTGCAGGGCTGAGCTGGAGGCGTGTGTGTGCCTGCAGCTGTGGGGCCAGCTGAGGTGCAAGCATGATGCTGGAGTTAGAACCTGGGGATGAGGGAGGTATGGCTGTGTATGGTAGCTGTGCTGGGTCCTTGGCTCAGAGCACTTGTAGAGGCAGCAGCTGGGGTGACTCTACGGAGGAGGGATGTTGGCTTAGGCACCCAGAGAATGCAATGGCCATTGGGGTGGGTGCCTGAGTCTGGGTGACCATGGTATTGAACAGCTTAGGCAGTTCCAGGAATAGAGGAAGGAGAAATTAGAGGGCCAGGCCCCTGGAGACTGTGAAGGTGGGAAGAAACTGCAGGGCTTTTGCTGCTGCAACGCTGGCAGTGGTTTCTTCAGTTGTGAAAGCTGCTTGGTTCCTCTGCAGAAAATGCTGCTGGCATCAGCCATTGGCAACATCGATGGGTCCTTGGTGGTGAAAACTGTGGGGAGCGGCACAGTGGCCATGAGTGCTGTTGAGGGCCTCACCACAGAAGTCCCCCGGAGTCCTGTGTTGAGCAGACCACTAGGTGTCGTTGTGGCCCCCACCAGCATGGCTGATGCTGACAGCCTGTTCCACTTGGTTCCCCATCATCTCCATATGTCTCGGTGATGCCAGTTCCCGCGGAAATGTGAGTCGAGTCAAACTGAAGCTGCTTGGGCAGTGTCCCAAAACACTGGGGAAGCTGGTTGTATCCCCTGCTCTCGTTTTCCCTGAAGGATATGCAAGCCAGGGAATTCCCTCTCCATGCTGAGCAGTGCTGGCTCGGGGGATGGGGTGATGCAGGCAAAATGGAACTGTTCTTTCCATCCTTTCTGTGCGGGTTTTTCTAGGGTTCTTTTTCCCGCTGTTGCTGAAGCTGACTTCTCGACTCTTCCAGAGTAATTTATTTATTTATTTATTTATTTTAGACTGAGTCTCGCTCTGTTGCCCAGGCTGGAGTGCAGTGGCACCATCTCTGCTCACTGCAGCCTCCCAGGTTCAAGCAATTTTCCTGCCTCAGCCTCCCGAGTAGCTGGGATTACAGGCACGCGCCACCAAGTCCAGCTAGTTCTTGTATTTTTAGTAGAGACAGGGTTTCCCCATGTTGGCCAGGCTGGTCTTGAACTCCTGAGCTCTAGTGATCCTATGCCTCGGCCTCCCAAAATGCTGAGATTGCAGGCGTAAGTCACCGTGCCCACCCCAGAGTAATTTTTGTTCATATATAGTTGCCAAATTGTTGCTTTTTATGGGGAAAGGAAGGTTGGCTCCCTTCCTCTGCCATCGTGGTGGGAAATAATTGGCTCTGTCTTCCATCTTACTTTGCTATTTGTTTCTCCTGGTCTTTATTTCTTTTTTTCTCTTTTCTTGCCTTCTTTTGGATTGACTTAGTAGTTATCATTCCATTTTTTTCCTCTGCTAGTTTGGAAGTTATCCACTCTTTTCTGTTCTTGAGTGATTTCCCTAGAATTCACAATATGTTTTCTTAATTTATCGATGTCTAAAGGGCTCCAAAACTCTTTATATCCACTTACATGCATTCCTAACTTACATTTGAATGTTATATCATGTTTTTGTTTTGTTTTGAGACAGAGTCTTGCTTTGTTGCCCAGGCTGGAGAGCAGTGGTGAGATCTTGGCTCACTGCAACTTCTGTCTCCTAGGTTCAAGTGATTCTCCTGTCTCAGCCTCCCACGTAGCTGGGATTACAAGCGTGTACCTCATGTACTTTTATTTCATATTCTTTTACTAAAATGCACAGTCATTATTGTTTATTTGTTTGTTTTTTTGAGATGGAGTTTCGCTCTTGTTGCCCAGGCTGGAGGGCAATGGTGTGATTTCGGCTCACTGTAACCTCTGCCTCCCGGATTCAAGCGATTCTCCTGGTCAGGCTGGTCTTGCACTGCTGACCTCAGGAGAGTCACCCACCTCAGCCTCCCAAAGTGCTGGGATTACAGGCGTGAGCCTCTGTGTCTGGCCCATTATTGTTTTATTATATAGTTAATGTTCAATTAGATGTACTACTTCCTATTTATTGCTTTTTTTGATGTTTATTCTGTCTTGTATCCTGGCCCTTCCATCAGGGATTTCCTTTTACTTAAATATCCTTAAATTATTTTTTAGTGATGGTCTGCTAGTGGCCAGTTCCTTGCTTTTCTTTTGAAAATATCTTTCACTGTGTTTTGAAATCTGTTGTATCTGGATATAGATTACTAGCTTGACAGTGCTTTTTTTTTCTACCACATTGAAGATAGCCCACTATCTTTCAGCTTTCTTTTTCTTTCTTTTTTTTTTCCCTGACACTGAGTCTCCCTCTGTCACCCAGGCTCTTGGCTCACTGCAACCTCCGCCTCCCGGGTTCAAGCGATTCTCCTGCCACCACGCCTGGCTGATTTTGTGTTTTTAGTAGAGACAGGGTTTCCCCATGTTGCTCAAGCTGGTCTCAAATTCCTGACCTCAAGTGATCGGCCTGCCTCATCCTTCCAAATGCTGAGGTAACAGGCAGTTTCAGAGGGTACATTTGCAGGTTTGTGACATGGGTAAATTGTGTGTTGCTGAAGTTTAGGCTACAAATGATCCCATCACCCAGGTAGTGAGCATAGTTACCCGATAGGTAGTTTTTCAGTCCTCATTCCTCTCACTTCTTCCTCCTTCTAGAAGTCCTCAGTGCTGCCATCTTTATGTCCATGTGCACTCAGTGTTTAGCTCCCACTTATAAGTGACAACATGTGGCATTTGGTTTTCTGTTCCTGTGTTAATTCACTTAGGATAGTAGCCTCCAGCTGCATCCATGTTGCTGCAAAAGACATGATTTTGTTCTTTTTCATGGCAGCATAGTATTCCATGGTGTGTATATATCACATTTTCTTTATCCAGTTTGCTATTGATGGGCATCTAGGCTGACTTCATGTCTTTGCTATTGTGAATAGTGCTGTGATGAACATATGAGTGCATGTGTCTTTTTGGTAGAATGATATATTTTCCTTTGGGTATATATACCCAGTAATGGTATTGCTGGGTTGAATGGTAGTTCTGTTTTAAGTTCTTTGAGAAATCTCCAAACTGCTTTCCACAGTGGTGGAACTAATTTACATTCTCACCAAGAGTGTATAAGCATTCCCTTTTCTATGCAACCTTATCAACATCTGTTATTTTTTCTTTTTAATAATAGCCATTCTGATTGGTGTGGTGAGAAACCCACCAATTAGAACATTGTGAGAAACCACACCAATCAGAATGACTATTATTCTCTCTCTCTCTCTCTCTCTCTCTCTCTCTTTTTTTTTTTTTTTTTTTTTTTTTTTTTTTTTTTTTAAGATTAAAAAAAATTTGCCAAAGAAGGAATGCAAAAACACCAAAAAAGCACAACCCACCCAC